>BGPR01008971.1:0-38050 GCA_013235015.1 Araneus ventricosus | reverse complement strand
TTGAATCTGAAATACTAAAAAATTGAGAATCACAATAAGCCAAAATGTGTAAAATAATATAGCAACCTCAAGTAATTTAACATTCAAACAAGTAGATAAACCACTGTTCGTTTTAAATAATACGAATTTTTTTCTTTTACGAATGTATAAAGAGGAAATATTGTATAAAGTATAAATGAGTAAAGTATAACGTATAAAGAGGAAAAGAGGAAATAAACGATGTATATAATCGCTACATCGAAAGCAACAATTTGTACTTTCTTGTACACAAAGCATAGAAAACGTTGTAATCGTCAAAAAATTCGAAGCACGAGATTTTGATGATCTTGACGTTTTGAAACTCCGAGTGCAAAAGGTCCTCAAATTATGTGTATTTCTAAACGCGATAATTAAAATAAGTTTTAATAAAAAAAATTAAGGTATAAACTTTTATTCAAAACGTACTTTAAATGAGAAAATACGTTTACACATTATAATTTCGTCAAAATGAACTCAAAAGTGTCGTCTAGTGATGTTGTTACAACCCTACGTAACGTGAGGTTACCGCCTTCCAAACTTTATCGCCCAAATATAGGGCTAAAATTTTAATATCATTTTGTTTGGTTTAAAATAGGTAGAGATACCAAATTTTTTTGCATAATATTGCATTGTCTCCGGAAACCCACCAATGTGCTATATTTCAAAGCTGTATCTCGATTGGAAGTGGGTAAGAAATCGATCTCAAAATTTGTGGACACGACAGTCAAGTTGAATAAAAGCTTATAAAAAATGGAATAAGCTAGGTAGATGAAATATGGTGCATGTTCTTTATACACTAATTTAATTTCTCTATCAAATTGCGGAAATAAACATTCAAAGGGAAGTCTGCATGTCTGTCTGCCAGTGTCCATGTGAACACGATTACTCAAACACACAATGGACTATATAGACCAGATTTGGTATCTGCTTTTATCACCAAAATTCTAGATCTGTGTTCTGTATGTGAACACGTTAACTCAAAAACGTAATAAGCAAGACAAATGAAATTTCGCCTGTGGTCTTGACATTTTAATTTTAGATACAGTCAGTCAACATAAAGAGGTCCAAAATACGCACTCGATTCTATTCACCATACAAAGAAGTTAAACACAAAACGTACTACATTATATGTATGCAAGAAAGGGGAAGAAAGGGAACTCCCGAAGGTTTCATAGGTGAAATGCACGTTATTTATATTCCGAAAACAAAACCTTCTGATTATACAGGGTTCCCACTTATATACGTTACACCCCCTTTAACTTCTAAACGGTGACAGCTTAGGCCATAAAGTTGGTGTCTATGTATAGTAAAAAGGCTATGAGCTACTCGATGGGACAACTTATAACGTCATCTATCCACCAATTTAGGAATTAGCGGTCCTATATCGTAAAAGGTCAAAGATACGAGAAAAAAAGTCAATTAAAAAATTGTAGAGCGTCTTCGATTTAGTACGAAAAGACACCTTGCGCACAATAATGCTAAGAACAAAACGTGTAAAACGCGCATTTGTTTGGTCGCGATTTCCAACACTCTTACGCCAGAAAAGCGTTAGAAAGAAAAGAAAACAATTAATTATCAGCAGATATTTTTATTTTCGCCTTTATAACGACTACAATCATCGGGTCGACATTTACTGTTCAAAAGATGATCTTTTCTCCAGTTGTCACGAGTTGTTATGTCATAGGTTTGAAAAATTCGCGACCAAACAAACGCGTGTTTTACACGTTTTGTTCTTAGCATTATTGCACTCATGGTGTCTTTTCGTACTAAATCGAAGACGCTCTACAATTTTGTTACTGACTTTTTTCCCGTATCTTGTACCGTTTTCGAGGTAGGAACGCTAACTCTGTTGTTTTCGCCAGGTGGCGCTGTAACTGATCTCAACGTGTAGGGCATGGTCATTTTACTATACCCAGACACCATCTTTATGGCCTAAACTGTCACCGTTTAGCTAAGGGGGGGGTGTAATGGATATAAGTGGGGACCCTGTATTTACTGCTATTTTCTGCGCTATTTCAAAAGCATTGCGATAGCACGACACATATTCAAAACAATCAGATTTAAACTGATAAATATACACAATACTTGCAAACACGGTATAAATAATTGCATCGGCAGTTGGACGCTGTCATGCAGATTGGAAACCATCTCCAAAAGACACACTTTCAGATATAGATACTTTTGCAAAACTCTGCAGAAAAAATTATAATACTGCATTTCTCACGACACATATTCAAAACAATCAGATTTAAACTGATAAATATACATCTGTTATACTTGCAAACATGGTATAAAAAATTGCATCGGCAGTTGGACGCTGTCATGCAGATTGGAAACCATCTCCAAAAGACACATTTTCAGATATAGATACTTTTGCAAAACTCTGCAGAAAAAATTATAATACTGCATTTCTTTCCAAAATTAATTATTGCATTTAAGGTTATAAGTTATGAAATGAATTCGAGTTGGCTCGAAATTACATAAGCTGTAGTTTGCAATAATGAACTTGGAATTCATAAAGCTTTGATTAGTTACCGATTGCATGACTGCGTACAACTAATTATATAAAATCTCATTAAAAAAATCTGACTACATCATCATCATGCACATACCTTTTTTCAAGATCATTTTCTTTTTTCAGATACTTTTATTGGCTGTTTATGAGCGATAAAACGACAAAGTCACATTAAACGCCTATCGCATATCGACACCAACTCTTCCTTCTCATTTTATACATAAAACTAAAACTTATTTGCCTAGAGTCTCAGCCGCGTTGTCATATTAACACTGTCGTGCCCAAAATAATTGCCCCATAAGGCGATTACTTAACAGCTTTCGTGTGGACGGAGAAGAGTAATCCATGCACGCAAATGGATACGAATTACTCCGATGTCAGAGGCTATCGTTTGTCACGTATGACCCCATTCGAACGCGGGAGACCTTGTCAGTATGCAAAATAGGTTTGTCATGGTTCGAATATCGCGGTGAAAAGCTGTCTCTAAATCTCAACAACCGCTTCTCACCGAAAATGTTCCGCCTGGAATTTTTAATAATTTTAGCCTAAGTGACCTAAAAAGGAATTCTTATTGGTTTTTGTTACTTTTCACTTTCTCCTATACGAAGTATACAAAGAGAAAGTATTGTAATTGTCAAAAAAATTCGAACTCGAGAATTTGACGAATCTCCATGTTTTAGACCTCCCTGATTCCGAAAAATACAATTTTGGAATTATGTGTGTCTGTGAAAACGATAACTCAAAGACTATTAGAGATACAGGGATGAAATTTGGTATGTTAACTTTACACATAATTTGTAGGTTTCTATCAAATTTTGGAGAAAATCCGTCAACGGTAAGTCTGTCTGTATGTCCGAAGTCATGTGAACACTATAACTCAAAAACTTGAATAGCTAGATGGAAAAAATTTGGTACACAGTTTTATTGTCATGAATGTAGGTCCGTATAAAATTTTGGGCCAAATCCGTCAAAAGGTTGACTGTCTGTCGTTCTGCATAATTTACTATTGAAACCAATCCGTTATCTCCACGAGCATGCGTATTGGAAGCAATCTTCTGTGCACGCGAAAGGAGCGAATTACGTCAGTTTGTCCTTGAGACGGCAGGAGTAAAACCTAGCAGTGTGCGATAGATGCGTTTTAATCGGTACGCATCTCTTTGAATTGGATTCTTTACCTAGATATTTTTCAATCACTATAACGAAAAACCTTCTGATAGTCATTGGATTTTGGATAACAGTAGGTTTGAATTTTTTTAGCCACGCGGGGGAAGGAGAAAGGGCACCTTTTTGGCTAAGTATACGAGAAAGGGAGAACACTCCCGCTGGTTCATATACAAAGTACGAGACATCCCTATTAGCACAAGATGCTCTAAATATCCATATGATATCTTTACGATGTTGCGCGGCATTCAGAATATTGCAGCAACACATGGAGATATCGTAGAATATATTGTGTTGAAAGGGATTATTGTACTCGTAAAATGTTCCACCTGGAATTTTTAATAATTTTAGCCTAAGTGTCCTAAAAAGGAATTCTTATTGATTTTTGTTACTTTCTCGTTACAAAGTATAGACATTATTGTACTCATAAAATGTTCGACCTTGGAATTTTTAATAATTTTAGCCTTAGTGACCTAAAAAGGAATTCTTATTGGTTTTTGTTACTTTCTCGTATACGAAGTATAGACATTATTGTACTCATCAAAAAATTCGCCCCCGAGATTTTGATGAGTCTCCGCTTTTTAGGCTTCCCTGAATGAGAAGAAACACGTCTTTGGAATTGAGATAGATGGTTGAAATTTGGTATGTGGTCTTTACACCAAATTTGTAGATTTCTATCAACTTTTGTACGAAATTTAACCAGAGAAAGCAGTGGCGAATCCAGGGGAGGGGACTATGGAATGCAGCCTCCCCAGAGCTAAACCAGAATTCTTGATTAAAATCACTACAGCTGTTTGTTCTTAACCGCCCTTAAAAAGATGGTGACAACATTGCTTCCTGGCTTGACAGGCTCGAAAATGTCCCACTTTTGTAACCATTCCACTCGTATTTGCAGCGTTGACGCGGTCGAAAACTTTTTGGCTGGTTATTCCATTGTGTCTTCATTAAGATATAAATACAAATGAAGGGAAGTTTTAACTGTGATAGAGCTAAAAATATAATAATATTAACAAAAACGAATGAAAAAAACGAGGTGGAATAAGAGTCTGATGGATGATGTCATCAGAGGCCTCCATCCATGCAGATTCAAAATTAGAATAGATTTTCTGACCAGGGAAAACGACTTTAAGGTCTAAATTTGAATTTTCCTCTGAGACCTGAACCTATTCCAAAACAAATAGGAAAGAAAAACATTTATCCACAAAGAAGAAATTCAAAACAGTCTTTTAAACATAGTCTGAAAAAAGGGCTTAAAATATCTTACCTCTCTTGTTGTGGAATGAAAAAACGACGCTCAAAAGTGAACTTTGTTTATATGTATGAGCACCAATCTCCATCTAGTGAGGGATACACTAACTAAAAATCTAATAATTTTTTGCCGTTTTTCATAAAGTTTTTTATAGTTTTTATTTTGTTTTTTAGTATTTTAATTTATTTTAATTAAATTATCGAAAGTATTGTAGTGTCCTTTAGGATTCTTACTTTCAGGTGAGTAAAGTGTGTAAAGTTAAAGTTTTTTTATTAACATACGCCATGAGATTTGACATTTGTCACGACGAAACAAAATTCTTATGACCTCCGCCCCCCCCCCCGGACCAGATCCAAACCCTGGATTCGCCACTGAAGGGAAGACTTCTGTCCAACTACGAGATGTGAAAGCGGTAACTGAAAAACGGCGAGCTAGGTAGATGAAATTTGGCGTATAGTTTTATCACAATATTGTAGAAATGTATCAAATTTGGAACCTAAACCGTCTAAAGCCGGCCATTCACTTGAAGTATAGCCATGCCATTTGTCCTAAGCCCTTTTTTTCCCACCCATTTTAATCGAAAAATACAGGCACGCCATTCACTTGTATTTAAAAGGACGCTAACTCTGAACGAAGCTGGGGGAGCGATCTTCTTTCCCTCTCTACAGCTGCTTGTCAATCGCTCTTCGATTTTCCCCAGTCAGCCGATTTTAATTTATGCTACCCTCGAAGCAAGGCTTCAATCTACGCAAGGCCAGCCGATTTTAATTTATGCTACCCTCGAAGCAAGGTTTCAATCTACGCAAGGCATTGTTCTTTTCGCTAGCCTCTTTCAGGGTGCCTCTGATTTTTCGTTCCGATTTCAGTCCAGACGGAATTCCAACCATGGCAAGCCGTTTGGCTCATTTCCATAGATTATCGCTTTTTCCTTCTCGCGTTCCAAAATATACAGTTTGTCTGTGAAGTGAATGGCTGTTTTAAGGGTTGAATGTCTGTCGGTCTATCTGTTCGTGAATTTGTGAACGTGCTAACTAATGAAATTTGGTATGCAGTTATGTGAGTAAAGATGTGCGTCAAATATTGGTTACAGTCGGTCAAAGAAGGCGTCTAAAATGCATTCTCGGTTTTTCGTTACACGAGGATGGATCTCAAAAATAGTTTACAAGGGTGATAAAAAAATATTTATTAACATTAAACAGAAAATTCCAAAAGAATTAAGAGGCATACTTGCCGATCACTTTCCCACTTATTTTTTCCATTTAAAATCCACACCGGTCCGGTCTACCCGAAAGGGTGTAAGGCCTTTAGCAGGCCGGTGGGGAAATATAAAAGCAACACAAAAAGTATCAATATGACATGACACACACAAAAGCATCACAAAACCAGCACAGAACGTTACAAACATTGCAGAAAAGGGACAACAACAAAATAAATAAAGTAACCTAAAATGCACACTCACAAAAAATACGCCACTGAATGGATATTACACTTGGAGTTAACCATAAATTAATTGAATTTTGTTTGATTTTTATCACCATATCTGGAACCAACATTAAATATATTCAAAACACTCAAAAGGAGGAGCCCCCAGTATGCATCCAAATGATCAAAGCACAAACTCAGCACAACATACCAGTAAAAAAAAGGAGACAAAAATATTTGTAAAGTATCATTAAAAATCCCACAAAAGAGCATCAAAAACATACCCCGTGGTGTCTCACCAGTCCAGGAAACAATAAAATCCACCAAAATCCACATCAATCAAATAACAATAAAATTACAAGAATAAAATGATAAAAACGTTAAGATAAGAAGTATAAAAACAAGACAATGACAACTGGGATTCCCCAAGGGTGAATGGTCAATAACATTTAGGACACCAAAACAGTTTAATAAGCCCAGGATTAACCTAAAAACAATATAATCAGTTACGGAAATAAAGTGCTAAAAACTTAGGGTAGGGCGCACTTTTCCACATAATAACCAAATCTATATAGGCATTTATCTGAACGCAGGACCAACTTGTTTCACCCGGCTTGACAGAAATCACGTCCTGTTCATTGAGCCAGTTCTCGACAACTGTTTACACATCCTCTCTGCAGAGAACCTTGCTCCAGATAAGTGCTTGGAACCCAGATTTGGTGCCGAATCAGGGCTTTAGGGGGTTTCCCAATTGAACTTTCGCAGCAATTCTTGAGTTTTGCGAGCAGTATGGGTACTGTCGTGCAGGAGGATGACACCATCACTCAACGTGCCAGGACGTTTGCGTCAGATAACTTCACGATGGCCCAATGATTATTTCCTTTTTCCGAAATTAAAGGAACACTTATCTGGAACAAGGTTCTCTTCAGAGAGGGATGTGAAAACATTGAGACTAAACTGGCTCAATGGACAGGTCGTGATTTCTGCGAAGCCGGGTGAAACAAGTTGGTCCTGAGCTCAGATGAATTCCTAAATAGATTTGGTGATTATGTGGAAAAGTGATCTAAAAGTATGCCTCTTAACTCCCTATTGTATTTTATGTCTAATGTTAATAAATAATTTTTTTATTACCTCCTTGTAAACTTTTTTTGGATCCATCTCCGTACTTCAAAACACAAAGAATGCCATATTGAGTCAATGCAAGCGAAAGGGGTTGGGGAGCACTTCTGCTTGTGTTCGAATTGGAAAAAAATGGCGCCTAATGATTAACACAAACAGAAAAATTCTTAATTGAAAGATTAGAACAGAGAGAAAAGAAGCAGTATTAAAAGTCGCAACTGTTTTAAAATAAATAAGAATTGTTCAATGATCAATATAAAAATTAGAATTCAGTATAAAAATCCACAATATAGTGTGGATCTTTTCTCAAAGTACTGCAAGGCTTTAATTCCTCAATCAATATTTATTATTATCAATATTACTCACTTTCTGAAATCTTGCACCTAATTTTAGAACCTTTCAATTTCAAATATAATTACGGACAAGTTGATAAAAGCGCACTGTTCAATTTTATTTTTTTGTGCCGGAAAGGTAATTCTAAAATTATTTTTGAAGTCTATTTCCGGAGAGAAAAAAATCGCTTTTTTATATTGTCCTCGAAAATGGTAACAATAGCTAGCTGAAGTTAAAAATAATTCCAAATAGTCACTTTTTAGTAACATGCTGTGGTCCTTGCTAACATTTTCAACCAGTTAAGAATCCAGAATAAAAGTGAAAAACCAATCGATGCAAGCAGTGTTTGAAACTTACTCAGAACACATTCACTGTAAATTCTACGCAATGGATAAAATGCTCTTTGAATACAATTTGAGGACATTAATTTCATTCTTGGAAAAGTTTGTCAAGATTTAGCAAGAGAGAGAAAGATTTCTCGAATGATAAAATTCTTTTTTCAGAAATAAAGTATTTTTCTATGCGTGCTTTAAAGAACTTTCTACTGAATTAATGCATGCATCTCCTTTCAATTAATGCTAAAAAATTCCGTTCAGCAGAAGCAGAATATTTAAGAACATTGTTTCCAAATAAAATTAATAAGAATTTGGAGTTGAACCCATTTTTGCAATTCATTTCATTTAGATCACAAGACTTCTTTTAATACGAGATAAAATGAAAAACGAAATTTAAACTTAAAATTCAAACTTTCAGTTCATTTCTGGCCGATTTTCTACAGTTATTAGACGTATGGAGTTATGTAGTGGGAAACAATTTCCAATATGCAGTGTCCATAAAATTATATTTAAAACTTTAGACTTTAATAACTTTAAAACTGTTCTAGATAATAACAGACGGTTTTCAACATGTGACAAGATAACTCAAAGTTTTTTTTGTTCTCCAGGTGACGCAGATTTGACAAAGAATGTGGACGCCACAGGAAGAAGCTCAGTGTGTAGCCTGGTTCATAGAGACAAACTCGATACCTAAGTGCAACTTCAGATGGGCGATGGCCCCTGCTTATGAAGAACACTAGCTGTTTCCATAAATGACGTACACCATGCCCATATAGTTGGTCGGGACGTTTGGTTCCCTTCCATACTCTGTGTCCGAAAGTTTCATTGCACTTGGGTATCGGAATTCGCCTCTGTGAATCAGGCTACACACTGAATTTTTTGTCAAATCTGCGACACTAGAAAATAAAAACTTTTACGAGTTATCTTCTCACATATTAGAAACCATTTGTTATTATCTAGTCAAGTTTTAAAATTATTAAAGTCTAAAATTTTAAAGATAATTTATAGACACCCTGTACATTTTGAGTTGTAATTTTTTTGCAAATCATTAAAGTAAAAATTTCAATGCTGCATAGTTTCATAATAAGAGCAGCAGAGCCTCGATATCCGGAGGTCTCTCTGTTAACCGAGTAGGTACCAGAAAATCTGGCTATGTTCAAAATAAGAACAGAACGCCGTCCCTTACCCCCGTACCCGTGATCAGACCGGTCACTGAACGGTTTGATGGGCAAGACACGGGAATTTTATTTAAGAAAAAGAAAAAAAAATAAACAAAAAGAAGGAAATATATACACTATGTACAGCACAGGCATTTTCACTTTTACACTATTAGTTCGTAATAGTCTTCTTTTCTTTGGATGTTGAAATACCTTTCTTTTCTTTGAAGGGGGAATGTTCGGTAATTGAGCTACTAAGTTCAGCCCGCTGAGATGTTGAAGGCTAGGGAGGCCGGAAAAGATCTGTTTTCGCTAATGAATTTGATAATCCCATGAATTTTCAGCCTGGGAGTAGATACCAGAAAATCTGGCTACGTTTTCCATTTTTTTTAATGAAGCCAAGAAATTTTTCAGAAAATGGTGTTCAAGTTGGCACTGGAGCCGATTTTCACAGTGCAAAGGCTTGTAAAAGGTCATTATCGGGAGGTGATCTTTTATAACCCCAGAAGTTGTTTAGAGGTAAAAATTAGCAGACTTTATGCGAATCTCTATTTATCTAAGTCATGGCCTTTAGGAGTTATCGTGTTCACAAGTATGCGACAGTCAACGCGTTGATGGACTTAGTCCAAAATTTGGTACGGACCTACATTCTTTATGATAAAACAGTGTACCAAATTTTTTCCATCTAGCTATTTAAGTTTTTGAGTTATCATGTTCAGATGAACATGTACAGACAGACAAGATTTTGTCCAAAATTTGATTGAATCCTACAAATTATGTGTAAAGATCATAAACCAGATTTTGTACATGTAGTTCTAATAGTTTTCGAGTTATCGTATTCACAAACAGACAGATGTAATTCCAAAATTGTGTTTTTTGGACTCGGGGAGATCAAAAACGTGGAGATTCATCAAAATCTCGAGTTGGAATTTTTTGACGATTGCAATACTTTCTCTTCGTATACGAGAAAGTAAAAAAATGGATCTATAAATGTGTCGAAAAGTTTCGCATTGTTGAGCGGAGGAAAATTTTCTTTTGAGAGCACAATTAAAGAATCATTGGGAAAATGCTAAGGAAACAGCGATAAACTGCAACATCCGAGAATCCTCTTATCAAAACTAGGAGGCCGCGGCGGCCTAGTGGTAAGGCATTAGGCTTTGGGGCCGGAGGGTTCCCGATTCGAAACCAGATTCTACTGAAGATCCGTCGTGTATTGGGTCTGTTGAACGTTAAATCATACGTAGTTGGTCAAACGTCCTCCCGTTGGTGTGGTGCGGAAGTTTGGAGAGGGGGTGCCAGCTCAGGTGTCGTCCTCGTCATCTGTCCGAGGTTCAAAGTTACGAGGTCCGTCCCAAAATACCCCTCGTGTTGCTTCAAAACGGGACGTTAATATAACTAGACTAAACTTATCAAAACTAACTAACGTTTCAAAAATTGCAGGTGAAAAGTTTGATAACTAGTAAAAGAGTTAGTTCAAATAATTAATCCGCGGTAGTACTTGAAGATTTATTTCTATAATTTCAAATAAACAATTTTAGAAAACCTTGTCGAAAGAAGAGAAATCTAATTAGAGTTTTGCAATTTAGTTGCTATTAACCGAATTTTCGATTACCGAAGGGATCACGATCTCAATCAACTCGGATTATTGAGGTTCTATTGTGGTTAGTCGTTTTCCTTCTGCCTAAGCCACTTTCCTACTTGAAATCTGAGATTAGGTCAGCTGCTTTAAGCATCTGACAAGACAACTGGGATAACGGAGAAACTGGCCGCAGTACACACGATATAGTGCCTAAAGTCTCAAACACCCCAGTAGGACGGAATAGAGAAGAGATAATGTTCGTTACAGGACACGGGCCTTTCCCTTCATACCTTCATCGCTTCAATTTCGAACACATGACAACTGCTCGTGCGGAGGAAAGAGAGATCCAATTCACTATGCCACAAAATGCCGGTTCACCCTCTCCTGGCATTTCCAAACTCCAATAGTGTCACTTAAATTACACAGTGGTTGAAAAACATTCTCACGAACAACTAATCAAGAACCCGACTTCGACTCCTATTCCGTTTCATATGTGATGAGAACAAACTCATTGTAGAGGATAATAATTGAGCACTCATCCACCCAGACTGACACACACTTCCGGCCACTTATGACTTTTTCCCCCTCTACGTATTTTTTCTATTTTGTATTGTTTTCTATGTTGTTCTGTCCAGTGTATGTTTCTGTTTCATTTTTGTTTTTGTACCTGATACTTGTTTTTGTCCTTCATAAAAAATAAAATTCGCCTCAATCCATCCAAACCGGAAAGGAGCCAAATGGCTCTGAACACGGGGATGTAGGTGGTGTAATGTAATGTAATGTGCTTAGTCGTTAGAAGGCATGCGAAGTTACGTTTGTCCTGTGATTGTGGCGTCAAGTGAATTCACTTCATTTTACTAGATGTTTCTTTTATGATTAAGTTTGTCAATAAAACCGCTTACCCCATCCATTTATTTTCCATTGCACACTTCAATCCAACACTTTTTATCATTATTTTTTTAATCAGTGAAACACCTTTTTCGCACTTGAAGTTAACCGATTCGTTCTTATAAAAATATCAAGCTTTTGGGATGTAGGCTTACATCTCTCCATAGTGGTCTAATGGTGTGTCAGAAAACTAAAAAATTATGACATTTTGCCTGGTATTTTTAAGTGCTCATAGCTCCGCAACCAAATGACATAGAGTTGGGTTTTATTTCATTTAACAGAGAAAGGTTGACATTTAATATTGCAAAAGGAATTTTAGAATTTGGAATTACGGATTAGTCACAGTTGGGCTGCAAAGTTGGTTAAAATCACTAAAAATTTTGATGACGTCACAGCGACCGATGCGCGCGCACGCAGACTAAGGCAATTCAGTCATCGATCTGAAGAAGAAATTCACGCGAAATATTACTCAAGAATTGTTGAAATACATCGAATTTTGTGCTAAAGTTAAACGCTTATAGCTCCGCAACCAAATAACATAGAGAGTTGATTTTAATTTCATTTAACAAAGAAAGGTAGTCATTGAAGATTGCAAAAACAATTTTAGAATTTGTTATTACGGTGTAGTCACAGTCGAGTTGCAAATTTGGTAAAAATCACGAAGAATTTTACATAGATAGAGTCGCATAGGCACTATAGACTTTAGAGTTAATAGTCACATAGAGCTACTTTAGTCACAGTTGAGTAAGGTAAGTAAGTCTATGCCCCTCAATCCCAGCTGCCGTTTCGCAGAGACAGCTCCCCGTCGAATTTTTTTTTAATGGATCTTTTCATTGATCCAACTTAAGTGGCGGTTTGTCAGCTACAAAGTGAACTCGAATGTCAATAACTGCATTTCAAATTTATTACTTATTTTCCTCGAAAACCTAGAAAGGAAATTGCAGCTTATATTTCAAATCGATAATTTCAATCGTCGTGAAAACCACTTCAGAAGTTGTGTTGCCATTAACAAAAAAAATTACTATAAGCTGGTGTATGTTATTGATGACCGTCAGACAGAAGGCAGGTGATATCCTAAACTCTGCTCTTTTCAAACACGGCACGAAATCATGTGCTGAAATAAATCAACTTCCGTCGATATCGTTTTGAAAATTTACAATAAGAACTTCGAAGCCAAAGTGATGTGTGTATGAAAATTAAACTTGGGTTTCTTCATTTCAAAACATCGACAGTTTTATATGATATGGATTTTCTGAATGAACCTTCAATCACAGATAAATTTGCTGAAATACATTGGAACGATAAGCAACAAAAATGCACACTTTCGTGCACTGTAAATTTGATGATTTCTTTGTTATTCATCGATGCTTTGAGTATTGTAGATGTAAATTTATAGATATATAAAACTCATGGTAAAGTTATAGCGTTATAGATTTGAATTTCTTATAGTTTTCTTGAACATTTGGTTAACACATTTATATATGAATCAAAACAGAACATGAAGGAACGATTGCAATTAAAAACTTCGCATATAAATGGAGTACTGTCAACTTGAGTCATCTCTACGAGAATGCTACGAGTGACCTCTTCTCGGTAAATAAAGAGATATAAGGTAGGGGGCCCAAATATCACCTGCGTTCCTAATATCGCCCACAAAGGTTTCTTCTTAATTTTAAGTGGTATAGGGGGCCACAACTGGAACTGCTAAGCCTCCCCCTTCAGTTAGTTGCAAGAGGAAGCCGTTTGAAGCTGTGTTTAAATTTTCTTTTCTATGGGAATTTTTGCCGATTTTCGTGTTTGGTGAATTAATAACCATGTTTCATTACTTTTAGTATAATCAGTAAAGTTCAAGTCATAATATTAAACCGTTTGAGGCAGTGATAGTGACTATAATTGCCTACATTTTAGTGTAGGTTATTTTTTGATTTGCGATCATATTCCGAAGAGGGATGAAGCCATGTTTGAGGGTTCGATTGTTCCCAATATCGCCCACTTCTTTACCAATTATCGCCTACTTGGATAGTCCCATTATCGATATAGCCGTTTGAGGGGCACTATATTTAAAAAAAAAATCCTTTTAAAAAATGCATAGTTCATGCACTATCAAATGAAAATGCTCCTGAGTTCTTTTTTCTTATCTTAATGTTTTATTTAGGGAAGAAGTGTTAAAGAATATTTTAACCCTTTAACTGCGGGTACTTTTAGTACAGCCAATCGATCTAAACGCAAAAATAGAAATATATTTGGCGCGTATTTAGCGTTCATGTAAGTGGCGAATCAAAAATTTCTGCACGACTAAGCGTGCATTTTGTAATTAATGATAAAAGTTTAATTTAATTTTAGTTATTTTTATAAAGAAATATTTTTATTATTTAGTGGTAAGATAAATGATAAGAAAAAAGATTTATTTTATTTCTACATGAAATTTTTGTTATAATTTAGTGGTGCATAAGCCACAACAGCAACATGTTGTTCAGCCCGCGTCCGGGTATAATTTAAGTATGTGGTTTATAAACCACACCCGCAGTTAAAGGGTTAACTAAATTGCTAAAAATCCGAAAAAAGCTGTCAATTTTGTTGTGCCTTAATTTTCATGTTTAATACAGAACGTATGATCATAACATAAGTTATACTTTATTTCAATACATTTTAGGCATGGGAGATATTAGGAACATACAATTGGGCGATATTATTATCATATCAGTGGGCGATATTAGGAACACTTTTTAGCAGAAGAAATTCGGCGGTCGCAAAAAAAGTTTTGGTGTGCGTGACTTAACTTATGTAATTCAGTATGTTTTTGGATAACAGTCCAGATAATAAATCGGAAGAAATTTTAGACAAATTTCACATAAATTAGCCCTCTGATAAAAATAATGGCTTAAATGGGCGATATTTGGGGCCCTTACCTTATACTTTTAAGCGGTTGATAGTAACAGAAAAATAATCATAAATTACAACAACATTCGCTTTAAAAGTAGTGTTCCGGTCTGAAAAACACTTACATTCATTCACATTCCAGATTTCAACCTTGGACTAAAGCGCATGTGCAACTCTCTTGAACTTTAGACTTTTTTAGTTGTAACGCGTAGCTGATTTAGATCTTCTCATTGATTTTTGTTGCAATTAAGGCCTGGTACGATGTTGTACTGCTGACTTGTGTCGCTTCCGTCTGTCTTTGTGATGTCCGCCAGCATTTATCCTGCTTTGCATTCAGTGTTCGCTTATTGTCTAATAAACGTCTTAAAAAGTAAGCAAAGTTTTCACTGAACCACCAATAAGACACGAACAAGTAGAGTTTCATTACATATATTGTCTATTAATGATGTTTAGAAGGTTGCTAGGTTCAAATACATTAAATATTTTTAAATATATTAGTATCATATTCAGAATTATTTATCCTGATACAATGATACACCTTGTAACAACAACAGCACTGATTATAGTAGGATTCGAAACAGCCTCCTTTTATTGAAGAATAGATTAATGGATAGATAAAATGATTCAAACCGTTACGTAGACATCGGGATAAAACTTTCAATTATGCCGTGATGAGATGGTTTTAATATTATTTTCGAAAGAACTACTGAGAATATTTAAGAAATATATTTTTTATACTTGAAAGAAGCAACAGAGAAGATATGGATGCTTCGAATTCTTTTTTATCATAAGTTTTAACAAATGCAGACTGTTATTGTTAGTTATTAAATTTTATCGAGTTACATCCATATTGAAAGGAATGCTGACAAGCGACACATTTTAAAAAATAAAGGAAACATTGAAATCGTCGCTTAACAAGCAACATCACCCATCTGGAATTTTTGAAATTTCAAAGAGGAAGTAAAAACTGTATTTTTCGCAACCAATAACGTATATTGTTAGCAACGGATTCGGAAACCCTCCGCGCTTTTGCGCATGCGCCGGACGGAGTTATTTTCATCAAAATACAGGGGAAACTGAAGAATGGAAGGGTGATGCTTACATTTTACTGAGCTTGATCTAACAAAGATTCCGAAAATGCGCTCATATGACTCATTGCCTGACACCCCTTTCCGGTGTAAAATCGTCCAAAAGTGGTAGTCTCGGAATCCATTGCTGAACAGTATATCTGAATATATTTTCACATATTGTAGAAACACGAGGTCTCACGTTTATATCAGATGTAAAAAAAGCAGAAATATTTGTTATTGGTTGCGAAAAATACGGTTTTCTCTTCCTCTTCGAATTTCAAAAAATTGAGATGGGTGGTGACTTGCTTAAGCGATGAAATCCCGTTGACTAGTAGTAAATTTCACTTATTTGTGTTTCTGTCAATAGGAGGGGAAAAAAATAAAGACGTCTGAAAGCATAATACAGTAGTACCTCGGAAATCCGAACTAATTGGGGCTGACCTCTGTTCGGATTCCGAGAAACTCGGATTAACCGGGAAATTCGGTGAAATACTCTTGATATACCAAATGCAATAGAGACTATGGGTGCACTGTGAACCGAATACGGAAAGAGGTAGCTGCGATTCGTATCGGCAAGCAGGTTTAGCTGCTTACGTCAAAAGACGATAACCGATATTCAGTCTTAAATACCAATTCAAATGTTTCTTTTAACACTTTGGAAGCGGGAAACTTAAAAATACGTTTTTCTCGAATTACACAAAATCAAAATTTTAGTTCAAGAATTTGTCATATGTTGGCGCCTTTGAACTGTAAATTGGCATTTTGGCGATAAATGGTTGCCAGAATATGTGAGCGCGTCAATGCGCGCTTTACTACGCTCTACTCTTGTCTCTCTTCTGTTAAAAATCATGCATACAGGGTGTTTCAAAACTAATGGGCAAAAATTTAAGGGGTGATACAAAACATCTAAACAAGCAATATTCATCATACAATGCATGGGCGGAGAGCAAGAGGTGAACCGCTAGGAGGTTTCCGTTACTGTCACATGAAACACCAAACGGATAGAGGAGGTACTAAATAATTTTATTGATAGCATGTGTGGCAAAATTACAGAAACTGCTCAAAAGAAGACATGAAGGTTGTGCGTATTAGATATGCCTTCACGAGTAAACGTGCTTTCATCCGTAAATAACACATGTGTACTAAAATCAGGCTGCGCTGCTAGCTGTTGCAAAAACCAACGTGCAAACTCGACTCGTGGCGCATAATCTGCAGGTGTCAAGGCTTGCACTTTCTGTACATGGTAGGGGTGTAATCCTTCGTCCCATAGTTCTCGCCAAACAATCGAGTGGGGCACATTTATGGCACGGGAAACCTCTCGCGTGCCAATATCCGGACGATCTCCCACTCCTTGCAGAATGTCCTCTACAACATGTGGCGTCCGCACACTCCTGCCAAGCCCTGTACCATGCATGCTGGTGACAAATTATCGCTTTTCACACAGGCACCGATGCAATCGCTCGAACAGTTTTCGGTCTGTCACGTGTCTTCTCGGGAAACGCTGCCTGTACAGTCTTCCGGCTTCCAAATCATTCCCATTCGCAAGACCGTACATAAAATGCATGTCCGCCTTTTCCTGATTACTGTACGTCACCATGCCTTCTGAAATCTACGATAGAAATGACGACGTGTAAGAAAACTCGGGCTTTATGCTTGCCCATGCATTGTATGGTGAAAATTGCTTGTTTAGATGTTTTCTATCACCCCTTAAATTTTTGCCTATGAGTTTCGAAACACCCTGTATAGTTGTGTGTGATCGTAGAATAAATGTTGTGATCGTGAACAAGGGCTCTGCTTGAACTTTCTGATTAAACGGACAACACAATACGAATTCCACTCCACTGCTCTCCGTGAGTTTGGACGGAAACAACATACTTACTAGTTTAGATAAGTTGGACATGTTAATAGATGTCTGCGGAATGCATCTTAGCTACTTACGTCAAAAGACGATAGCCGATTTTGTTTCTACTAATTAAGGTGCTGCATTCAGTCTTAAATACCAATTCAAATGTTTCTTTTAACACTTTGGAAGCGGGAAACTTAAAAATGAGTTTTTCTCGAACTACTCAACATCAAAATTTTAATTCAAGAATTTGACGTACTTATTAGTTTAGATAAGTTGAACATGTTAATCGATGTCATCGGAATGTGTCTACTTATTCTTTTATGACATAAACATTGCCTATAGCGAGCGCAGTTCCGGTTTGTCTTTTTATTTCAGCTTGCATCTAATTCGTATCCCGCACACAATGTGTTAAGTTAGGAATAAACATTAGTTTTGTTTCTGATTCGGAATTGTTATTTTCCCTTCATTTTTCAGTAAAACTTTTTCATAAAATCAAAAAAAAGATGCTCGAATTATTCGGAATTTCGGATTCCTGGGGTTCAGTTTCTCGGGGTTCTATACAGCGGAACTTTGCTAATTCGAACGTTTTTAATTCGAATTCGTTGGTAATTCGAATTATTTTCTCCGGTCTCTTGAATTTCCAATGAACATTATGTTAACACATCGTCTATCATTCTAACTCATTTTGATTAATTTGAAGTCAAAACTAAAAATTGTAGAAAATAGTTTTAATTTTTGAATGGTATTCATTCTTTAAATGAGTCCGTGCCTTGTTTTCTCAGTATTCGCAAGTAAATAAATTTTAAGGCCCTTAATTCATTCGAGGGCTTTATTGCTGTACGTTGCATTCTCTCACAAAAGAAAAAAAAACCCTCACTTTTTAAAAAAAGTTTGAACACGTTAGATATTATGTTTATTTTGACTTATTTATAGATATTATTATTTTCGAAATAATTTTATAAATTATAATTAATTATTGCTTTATTATTAGAATTGCTGACAATGTATTTATTATTTATTTATTAAAACTGTTAAATATTAAAAACTAATAGTTCTGCGAATAGTAGACATCGAGTAAAAAAAAATCAAAGATTTACTTTTTATAGAAGTCCTTATAGTCCAGTAAAAACGGTACATTTTGTTATGCAAAAGGTCGTGTAGTTTTAATATTTGGATATGTTGTTAGTGTTGGGCGCGTGTCGTAAAATCCAAGTTTTCGACCTCGTCGAGCCAAGGCGCGCCACTTGAACAAAACATCAAAATTTTGGATCTTTTCTAAATTTTTTCGCAATATCGCGGTTGGTTTTGCAGAAAATATTATCTTTCACAAATTTAAAGTAGAGTAAATTTGTCACAGTTTGAGCCCAAACTCAGCTCTGTAACTTAAATAGTGACCGAGACACAGGCTTCCAAAAAATCATGATTTTCTCAAAAAATTATGAAAATTATTATTTTTCGTCAGTTTTTGTTGAATATGCCATAAACTAATATAAGGTGTTTAGAGCAAACGTCATAATGGATCAATTTTAAAGGCGACTAAATTTGCTATAAATAAAGCACTATAGGATGTTTCTACGACTTATATTCCAAGATATTCAGTTGTTCAACTAAAAAACGGTTTAGAAATTTTTGACATCATAAAACAATTAAATAGTCTCAAAAATATGTACTAAGTTTATATAACAAAAGTTAAAACTTGGGCTGTAGTTGTTAAGCATAAACCATATAATATATGATATTTAAAGTTTTTGCCTTTTTGACGGGCCAGGACGGAAATCTTCAAGATCTGTCTGCTGCTCCTTGTCCTCTTCATCCAGCTGAAGATTTAAATCTTCTATATCTTCGTATATAAAGTCATTTATTGACGATGGCATGTCGTCTTCATCTTCAATGCTGTCCTCAAGTAGATTGATGTCTGACACGTTCTCGCAAGCTTCTCCCAGAGAACAAGTGCACAGGGAAGAACATATAAGACTTGCTTTCCGGCAACCACAAGCATTCTTGCACCCTTTCTTGCAGTTGCAAGATATAATTTTCAAGAGGGATTCAGGAGCTGCATCCCTTTCCATTTTGCGTGGGGAGAGGCCGTATCGGGTAGGTACCCAGCGCTACTCAAGAGGATTTTTCTCATGTCCTAACCACTTCTGTATCTGAAGGTAAGATCTTAAGGCATGAAATCGTGCTGCATCTACGGTTGGGGGTAAACGTGCTAAAGTGAACCTTGCTTTAGTTGCTGATTGGGTAAACAGCATGTAGCGCAAGTGCTTGAGATCACATGCAGAGGTTCTGGGGTTACCTCCATATAAATCAATCATAAAAGTTTCGCCTGCCTTAGCTACTTGGTCAATGGTAGCTTTAGAGTTGAAAAATACTTGTATTTTTTCTTCCAGGTGTCGGTTTTTTTCTAAAAGAGAGCAAAATTTTGCTTTCCCATGGCCGAATAGTGCACTTGTAGTATCACACCCACTGAAAGCGTGAATGAACAAAATCATTCTGCTGAATTTGTATTTAAATGACGTTGTGTAGTATAACACATCAAGCGTCCTCCCTTTTCCACATTTTCGGAAGTACAAGTTCTCTTTCATTGGAGCTAATCCCATTAGAAGGACTAAAAAGTCAATGTCTTCACCAACCACGAAAATATTGTCATACTGAGATTTAACAGAAACAGTAGTTTCAACAATTAGTACGTCTGCATCCTCTACTGCCTGTTTAACTGTTACATTTGCTTTTTGTAGAAACCTTTTCAAGAGGTCAATGAAACGCACCTTGTTTCTGTAAGTTTGCTCGTCGAATGCGTTCTGCACTTTTGGTGCTCTTTCCATTCACATCAGAAGGATATCCATCAAACACTACGGCTACGTTCGATCCATAATGTGTTTGTAAGTAAGTCAGATAACTCTTAGCAATGTCCCCGAAATTCATGTTCCGCTGCCAAACAACTTTGTGAAGTAAGTGGCCTCCATCCACCACGACAAAATTATTTTTACCTTGGACAGCATCAATTCTGGTTGGTGTGAATGCTGGAAACAGGGACGATTTAGTTCCCTTTCGCATCCCCTCTTCATTAAACAGTGACAAAGGAAAAGGTGACAGTTCAGATGTGAAAAAGGTTTTCAACTCTTCATCTGACTGTTTGGCGAGACAAATTCTGTGGAAGAGGCTTAGTGGGTCCACAGTAATTTTTTCTTTCCCAATTTTAGCACTGTTGTTAACAGAAGCAAGTGTAATGACTTTATCTTTACGCTTGAATTTAACATTTCCGAAGTTGCCACCAACAATTCTGGAGATTCCCTCGCAACCAAGTTAGTGAGACAAGTGGCAGTTAACATCCACCGTTCCTACTACACCACCGCTTATTGACATCAGCACATCATTTATGGGGAATGGTATGTGTAGAGTAAACCACTTTATATTAGTTTAGGACATATTCAACAAAAATTGAAAAAAAATAACAATTTTCATAAATTTTTGAGAAAATCGTGATTTTTTGGAAGCCTGTGTCTCGGTCACTATTTAAGTTACAGAGCTGATTTTGGGCTCAAACTGTGACAAATTTACTCTACTTTAAATTTGTGAAAGATAATATATTCTGTAAAACCAACCGTTCTGGAGATATTGTGAAAAAATTTAGAAAAGATCCAAAATTTTGATGTTTTGTTCAAGTGGCGCCCAGTGGCGCGACGAGGTCGAAAACTTGGACTTTACGACACGCGCCCAACACTAACAACATATCCAAAAATCGAAACTACCCGACCATTTTCACAGCAAACCCCTATTTTCTGACGGATTTACTGCACTATTAAAGGTTTAGCTATTTTTTTTTATTTTTTCGAATGCAAATTATTTACACAAATCTCTGCATATATCAGTATTAACAAAATTACAATTATATGTTTCGCCATTAACAAATTGATTCAAATATTTTACTGGTGCAACACACTGAAACCATTAAAACGGCCAAAATCTTGAAACGGAATAAAAACTATAAAAATCCTTACACATACGTCGTTTTTAATTACTTCAAGGAACATTTGTGCCAAATTCGAAGAAAATCAAACGTATTTGATCGTGACTGCGCAACGAACAAATTTACAAACAGACGAGATGCTGAACGGCCGAGTTGAAACAGGACCTCACTTAGCTTGATCAATAAAGCTTATTCTATTTTCTCTTTACAAAATTATCATTTGTTTTGTTGCACTGAATTTTTTTGCTGGAACCAGTTTTTTTTTTAATTTGCATTTTTATTGTAGTCCCATTAGCTTTGTATTAGTCAAGTTCCACTGAAAGGAAATAAATAATGATGAAAAGGAACACTGTTTCGGCAAACGTCTGAGAAAATATGAGGTCGTATTTCGTTGCTTCAATATGTTATTTCTCAAGAATTTCCCCGTGACTGCTAATTATTTTCTACTAGCGTTTCATTTACGTTTTTCGAAAATAATCAAACACCCTCTATTACTGCAAGCATCAAATTAAATGAAGTCATTTCATTTTCGCATGATATACGATAAATTATCGTTACAACGTTAGACTTTAATAACTTCAAAACTGTACTAGATAATAACAAACGGTTTCCGACATGTGACAAGATATAACTCATAATTTTTTTGTTTTCCAGGTGACGCAGATTTGACGAAAAATGTCAACGCCACAGGAGAAAGTTCATTGTGTAGCCTGGTTCGTAGAGACAAAGTCCGATACAAAAGTGGAAAGTTGGCGTCTGAAACAGATTGGCGATTCGCCCCCTGTTTATTGAGAACATTACCTATTTCCATAAGCGCCCCCTGTTTATTGAGAACATTACCTATTTCCATAAGCGCCCCTTGTTTATTGAAAACATTACCTATGTCCATAAGTGCCTTATACCAAGCCGATAACTTGTCATTGTGTCCGAAAGTTTGGTTGCTCTTAGGTATCGGACTTTGCCTCCATGAACCAGGCTACACACTGAACTTTCTCCTGTGGCGTCCACATTTTTTGTCAAATCTGCTTCATCTGGAAAACAAACAAAAAAATGCCCTTATGAGTTATCTTGTCACATGTTGAAAACCGTTTGTTATTATTTAGTATAGTTTTGCAGTTATTAAATTCTAAGGTTGTAAAGATAATTCATGGACACCCTGCAGATCAAAGGCGCCGAACCATTTATTTGAAAACCACTGTGACGCACAGCACAATACCGCGTGAGGCAACATGCAGTGAGATGGCATGCGCAGTTACATGTATCATGTGACTGTGACGACATGTGAATCGATTTCGATGAATAACAAGGTACGTGCAAATGATTAGAGTGAAATTGAATTATTATTAAAATAACGAGCTTCCTTTTTACTTTGTTTTTACTTCACTGTGTGTGTTTAACATTTATCGTTCCACATTTTCTTTAAAAGAACACAAAGGAAACGAGCGAAACTCAATGAAAATCTCATCTACTGGAAAAAGTAAGCGATGATTGAAGATTTTCGTGACTCGGAGTAATTTAAGACAAATGTGTGTTTTTGAAGAACGTGATGTCTCACAGACAGAAAGATCAACGCCCTCAGAAATTTCAACCTAATGTCTCATGATGTTTCTGCCTAATATCATGTAATCATATAATTTATGAGTGGAATGAGGAAAAGGAATATTTATTGGTAAAACGGTTGCAGTTAAGTAAGAATTTACTGTTGCAACAATGTGTGCAGTGGAACGAAATCCTTGTTGATGAATGAAAGGGATAATCGATATTGTCGTTATGTCTCGTAATCTGGCAATATCCATTGGTTTTCCAGTTGCAGTTCTGAAAGAATGCGAAATTCGGAGCCTGTAATGAATGTATTTGTATCCCCACATTGTAACCGTATTGTTTAGCAACGGATTCGGAAACCCTCCGCGCTTTTGCGCATGCGCCTGGCGGAGTTATTTTCATCAAAATAGGGAGTAAGTGAAGAATGGAAGGGTGATGTTTACATTTTACTGAGTGTGATCTAACAAAGAACTCCGGAAATGCGCTCATATGACTCATTGCCTGACAACCCTTCCCGGTGTAAAATCGTCCAAATGGGTAGTCTCGGATTCCGTTGCAGAACTGTACATTGTGGAAGTCTCCATAATAGTACAGGGTGTCCGAGAATTGTTGGATGCATTTCAAAAAATAATTTTAAAAAAACAAATAATGTTTCAACAACAGTTGTTTTTTAAATGAGAGCGCATTTGAAAATGTTTTTTTTTTAGATAGGTAACACGCTGTTTTGGTGGCCCAGGGGGTCGGAAATTACTGGAAATCAAAGATTTGTTTAGAGCCATTATCTGCGAAAATATTGACTGCAAGAAAAATAAAAGCATGCATTTGTAGGGAATTTTACGCTCTTCAATTTGTTAATTTGCATGTAGTGTGAAAACAGAAGAGTTTTCGAGATATTCAAGGAAAACTAAAAAAAGAAACCAGAAAACACGCATCGACTTCTACTGATCCGTAGCCATTGTGAATGGAAATCTGTCACCGGTGAACGAAACTGAACTATCAAATTAGATTACGCCTTCTCTACTATAGATAAGAGATAGCAGAATCTAAGCAGATAATGGCTCTAAACAAATTTTTGATTTCCAGTACTTTACTACCCACTGCACCACTGGAACAGCGTGTTACCTATCTGAGAGCATCCCCAAAAGTGTTTTTGTCAGATAGGTAACGCGGCGTTACGCCGTTCTAAATTTTTTACAGCGAGAAAATTCTGTACGCAATAGCTACCGATCAACAGAAGTCGATGCGTGTTTTCTGGTTTCTTTTTCTGGTTTTTCTTGAATATTACGAAAACTCTTCAGTTTTCACGCTACACGTGAATTAACAAATTAAAGAGTGTAAAATTCCCTACAAATAAAGGCTTTTATTTTTCTTTCAGTTTTAATATTTTCTCAGATAATGGCTCTAAACAAATTTTTGATTTCCAGTAACTTACGACCCACTCCACCACCGAAACGGCGTGTTACCTATCTGAGCGCATCCCCAAAAGTGCTTTTGTCAGATAGGTAACGCGGCGTTATGCCGTTCTAAATTTTTTACTGCGAGAAAATTCTGTACGCAATAGCTACCGATCAGCAGAAGTCGATGCGTGTTTTCTGGTTTCTTTTTCTGGTTTTTCTTGAATATTACGAAAACTCTTCAGTTTTCACGCTACACGTGAATTAACAAATTAAAGAGTGTAAAATTCCCTACAAGTAAATGCTTTTATTTTTCTTTCAGTTTTAATATTTTCTCAGATAATGGCTCTAAACAAATTTTTGATTTCCAGTAACTTACGACACACTGGACCACTGAAACGGCGCGTTACCTATCTAAAAAGAAAATTAAATGCGCTCTCATTTTTTTAAAAAAAACCGTAGTTGAAACATTAGTGTTTTTTTAATTATTATTATTATTTATTTTTGAAATGTGTTCAACAATTCTCGGACACCCTGTATTTTATGCAAACTTAACACATTTAAAATTAGACTTTACTTAAGTTTAGTTTTAAAAATTTATAATTACACATAATTATTAATCACATTTAGAAAGATTTCATAGTCTCTAAGATACGTTCAAAAATTAATCTTAAAATTCAATTTGAAATAAGGCTTATTGTTTTTAAATCTTCGGAAAACAATTTTGAAGTATTTAACCACATAAGAAAACGAGCAGTTAAATATCAGATGACATGCGCAAGTCCGTTTGTGACGTCACGTGTATGAACTCTAGTTATCATTAAAAGGAACTATTGGGAATTCTTATCGGTGAGAGGAATTACTTACACTCTTGAAAGGAGATAGGTCTCCTATAATATCCAGAATTCCTGACTCGTTTTAAAGGTAACCTCTGCGAAAAAGATTTCCCTCAATGAAGATGAAATGGTGGCAGAGATATGCTTACTGCTTTGTGAAATCATTATAAGGGTTTTTTTCATGCCTTTACTTATTTTTTGATCCATATAATTCCTTGTTCACTTTTCCACAGTGGTAACACTTAATTTTATCAAAGAAGAACAGAGTGAAGACAAAGTGAAAAAACAAAATGGAGGAATTCTGCTTCTTGTACTTCTTTAGGGGTGAAACGAGAAGCAGAAATTCAAAGCAGGATTTTTTTCCGTTTAAGAGTTTGACTTCTGTCAAAATATAACTCCGAATTGACCCTAAAAATCCTGAATTAGAATGGCATTCTAATTCGCTTTTATAGGATTTTATATGCCTTTTTCTCTATTTGGTATTTTTTTAGTTCTGCTTTTCTATTTTAATTTTTCAAATTTCATTTTAATCTAGTTTTTTTAAGTTTATTTCATGATACAATATGTTTTATGGATGATTCAATTAGTTTAAATGGGGCCAATATACGAGATATTACAGTCAAGCTTTAAACATCACTACAATGTAACTGCAAATGATCTTACGTCGTTTTTCCTCGTGGATTAAGCCTGAAGCTAATATTTGACTATTTATAATACTTGAATTCAATGAAGTAAATTAATAATAAAGCATTCATAAACAAATGCAAGTTAAAGTAAAAATTTATATAAATATCAATTTTTACAGAAGTTGATTTGGTTAACTTTCCGAAAACCGCAGGCGATTTTTAACTTTTTCCTTATAAAATAGCAATCAATTTTTAATAACTGTTTATATGCAATATGTAATAGAGTAGCTCACAAAAATTTTATGCAGTATTGAGACGCGACTTCTTTGTTGCTCGAGAAAGGAGGGTTTGAAATAGAAGATGGTTGCAAATATATAATCCGTTGAAAATATATACAATTTCGAGTTTTATTCGATGCATAAAAACGCAAAATAAAGAAAATTCCGATAAAAAAGTTTCCGGCATTGTCATTATTCCTAATCGGAGCGTACAAAAATATGGAATTTAATATTTTCAAAGTATTCTTAAGCCATAACATTAAAAAACTCCACTTTAAACATTAATTATTATATAGCAACGGATTCGGAAACCCTCCGCGCTTTTGCGCATGCGCCGGGCGGAGCTATTTTCATCAAAATAGGGGAAAGTGAAGAATGGAAGGGTGATGTTTACATTTTACTGAGCGCGATCGAATAAAAAACTCCCTCCGGAAATGCGCTCATATAACTCATAGCCTGACACCCCTTTCCGGTGTAAAATCGTCCAAAAGTGGTAGTCTCGGAATCTGTTGGTGCACAGTAACATCATCAAACAGAGTATTGAAATTTTGAAGATTTCCATTGACATAGCATTAGCACCGGAAGTCGATGGGTATAGCGGAAGTTGAACTTTACCGCAAATAACAAAATACGAAACTCGTCCATGCTTGTCAAGAAAATCGGAGAAAGCCGTTGCATGTTTTCCTTCAAATGGAGCTTTCTCAAGTTCGCATCGGATTACCGAATTTTTATACTTAAATCTGTAATTAAGTCAAAGTAGCTATTAATTTAAAAGACAAAAATCACTCGAATGTGCTTGGGTATCGCAGGTATCCTTTAAGTTCTTATATGAATTAAAACAATAATAAACTCAACAACATACGTTATCCAATTAGGAGGTTAAGTAAATTCGCAAGTCGGGGGTTTAAGCTTTAAAAAAAACAACCAGTTTTTTTCTTTTTATGTTTTTTTTTTTGTTAAAATGGCGTTTCATCTGAACTTACTTAATAGTTATGCAAAATTATATACAGAAACTTAAATCTGAAACAAAATTAAATTAAATTCTCTGTACGTTAAAAACTGTTAAGATTTTAAACTGTTAAGATTTTTCTTACATATTGTTTTACAGATTGGACATCATAGATTTTCGTTTTGGGGCCCTTAACCTTCCAGCGGGCGCGCCTACGGAAATTTTACGACATATCGTGCATCGTATTACATATATATATCCCGTTGTTTTACAAAAATAAATGCAAATTTAATTCAATTAATCTGTATTAATAAAGATTTAAAAGATTAATAGTAAATAAAGATTTTATAAATAAAAATTGCACTTATATTTATAAAAGAACGATATAAATATGTAATACGATGCACACTGCAAGTATCTCTTGCACACGCGCGCCAGCTGGAAGGTTAATCATCAGTTTTTCCAGTTTAGTTCACTGCATTAAAATATAGAAATACATACTTTAAATATAGAAAAAAATGAAATATATAGAAATATGTACTTCATTTAATAAAACACATAAAGAAGATGTTCCACATACTCATAAACTGTAATGACTCAATTCTCATACAGTTTATTATAAATTCCTATTCATTTCGGTTTAGAATTGCCTAAATTTATTTCTATTAGTAGTAGTTATTTTCGCTTTAAAAAACATTTTGTAATAATCTCGAAACATCTTTTGCCTACTTGATCAAAATTAAGACTCAAATATTCTTTAAATTACAAATGAAAAGTACTGCACCAACAAATTCTGACGCTTATGTTCAAACACTCATTTTCATTTTTTTAAAGCATTGTTTTTACTTGCGCTTAAATATAAATAAAAACAATTAAAAAATACCGAAGAATTCAAACCTTAAAAATTTAAATAAATTTCAGTATTCTTAAAAATTAAAATCTGAATTTTTATCATGTATGCATTTCTTAAAAAATCTTTAATGTTTTATCCAGTGCGTTTTCAGAAATGCCTGGTTAGAAGACAATATTTCAAAGCAAAATATATATTCTGTTATGTAAAATACATAAGCAAGATATATATTGGGTTATATAGAATAAAAAATATGTATACAATAAATATATTATTATATGTTTATTCTTATATAGTATTATTCAAAATGCATTCGGAAAGTTAAGCTCAAATATCTGTATATCTGCTATTCTATGGTACTGATAGTCAACCTCATACGCAAAAACTTGTTTTTTTTTTATATCTGTGTAAAAACAGATATTTTATGCCTATCAGATTTCACATATGTTTAACTGATCATTTAGTAAAAGCTTTCCGTGACTTTAGACTTTTCTGTGTACTAAACGAAATCTCGATAAATTGATTCAAGAAATAGCTTGCATAAATTTTTATGAACACATATGCAAAATTCATAATTTCTTTCCGTTCTTACTAGTTTAAGTGCATCAGCTGTTTTTCTTTGATTTTTTTAGCTTCATAAAGAATAAACGAAATCACTGATTTTACATAACTTCGACAGAATAACATTTAACAATTATTATTTACAATTTTGCATTTTTCATTTTCTGGTATTTCTTATAGAAGTCGTCGACTTTCAAGACTGTCTTGATGTTTTTTTCCCTCTTTCGCAAATAAAGACATAAGTTAAATTTAAAATAGTTAATTTTAAAGTTTATTTTAAATAATTTCCTTCATTAATTAGTTTATTTTAAGTAATTTCCATATTAAACTGTGATTATCGATTCTAATTATTGTAGTTTAAAAAGCAGACGATCTTTTCGTATCGAATTCTTCCCTTTTGAATTCTAAATTCAGAATGCATTCAATTGGATGCAATATTTAAATATCTGATTTTTGACTTTATTCATTCACCCTGATATTTACTTATTCTAATATTTATTTAAAAACTTAAGTTCATTTATATTTTGCTTTAAGGTAACTATGAAAACTGATACAAATATAATTTTAAAAAATAGTTTCTTCAGAAAGATTTATATTTTAATTCAAAACATTTCAATAGGAAACCTTTTTATCTCAATTTTTTTAAATACATGTACATTCATATAAGCTAACTGAAAATGTCTTGTTGTATAATATTTCAAAATAATAATAGCCACTGATATTACTTAAAGCTTATTAAGCATTATAAAAATTTTCAATCTCTTTTATTCTTTTTAAAATGAAAGTGAAGTGTGTTTATTAGTTTTTCAGAATTTCTTAGCTTGGTGTGCAGCTGTTCTATTATACAAAAAGTGACAAAAATATTTACTTACCCAAATACTTGCTCTTACGGCTTTATATTCTCATCTGATTACTTTAACACTGATGCATGGTCTTAGGCATGATAATTTCAAATTTCCACAGGAAACCATTGCAACACATTCAATTGTCTTCATGATACTAGTATTTTATTTTAAGAAATGTCTTTAAAAGGCATGAAAATAGCTTTTTAAAATTCTTCAAAATCGTCCGTAGTCTTCCTCAGAGATTAATTAAGCCAAAAGAATTTATCAATTAAGAATCTTTTTAGAATTCTACGCACAAGTATTCTTTTTCATGCGTAAAACTTTACAGAACATGACTATGAATGGCAACTCAGATGATGAGTCATCATGTTTCTAAATTAAAAAGGATCTGTAATTGGAGCAATTAGTGGAATTTAGTGTAAACGCTACAGTTTTTTTTTTTCTGACGTGGAATCACCTGGATTGATTACAAGCTCGTTCGAAATGCCGGCTAATTGAGCGCGAAAAATCTAAACTGCCTGTGCAGTGCCATGGCTAATGCCGCGTGTGGGTTGCTAGACTGGATCACGTGATTAGGATGTCATGGCAACCACACAAACAGGGAATATGCTTCCTTCCCGATCAGTAAAATGTGAAACACCGTCTGTTTGTTTACACCAACACAAATAGAAACAACTTTAAATTATTCTTTTGTTCTTTTAAAAAATTAAGCAGTTTCTGACATTTCTGTTGCATTTGATAGTAAACCAATAGCATAAAAATGTAAATTTATCACCTTTAAGGACTATTTTGATCCTACTTGGTTAATTACAGAAAAATATATATAATACTTATTTTTGATGCAATTTGAATCCTTATAATGCACTAAAGAATTGTTTTTGGACTAAAGTTATATTAACGCCCCGTTTTGAAGCAACACGAGTGCTATTTTGGGATAGACGTCGTCATTTTGAACCGCGGTCAGATGACAAGGACAACACCTGAGCCGGCATTCCCCTCTCCAAACTTCCACACCACATCAACAGGATATTTGACCCCCTAAGTATGATTTAATGTGCAATACGCCCAATACACGACGGATCTCCATTGGAATCGGGTTTCGAACCTGGAATCACTAGGTCACTGAGGTTTCACGTTTTTAACCCCTAAACTGTTTTCTCCGTCCACCATACGTGTATCGAATTATCGCAATTTTAAACTTAAAAATTAAGACAAAGTCATTCACAGACGTTATAATTCGATACAAAAATTATGAGGAATCCATGTCAACTGTTCTTTAGGTTGTCAACTGAATTAAAACAGGGTGGCTACAGAAACTTTGAAAACAATGTCCCTGACTTTTCCCTGATTACCCTGACTAAACTTACAACATTTCTCTGATTTACGGCTACTAATTATATTAGTTTCCTGACTTTCTCCCTACTGTATGTGTACAATATCACTGTATGTGTACAATATACATTATTAAAAACACTTTTACCAGTTATTTAATATGAAAAAAAATGATATATTTTTAAGAAATTTAATTTTTAAAAATATGGAATGAACATCCTGAAAAAAATCTATTAAAACAGTATATTACATTTTTTATATGTAAAAAATACTGGAAATTTTAATAAAATACTTTGCTTCTAAAAGTGCATAATAATTCTAAGAAACTTTAAAACTACTCTTTGCACCACAAGTTAAATTATGTTAACAATGAAGGTTATTATGATCTTTGCTGAAAACTTTAAAATAGTTCAATAACTAATTAGTGCTCTTTGCATGAGTACCAGAATAACGTGTTGCAGCATAAATAAAAAAATAGTATAATTATACGTACCTAATAATATATATTTTAGAAAAGATTTAAACAAGAGAAACTGCCAAAATATTACTCCAAATCGTATTCTTTAAGAAATCATAAGAAATTAATTGCTCTAATCAAAAACTTATGCTTTTACAAACGAATATAAGTTGTTTTTTTAAATTCCATTTATTATTACAAATAATGCTAGACATAAGATACTAATTTATAGGTAATAACTCAAGTAACAAATAACTATTACTTGCCTATTACACTTAAAATGCAAAAAATTACAAATAATAATCAATTATTATTATTAATTAAAATGGTAATAAAAATTTCCCTGACTTTTCCCTGATTTCCTGGTTCTGTCGCCACTCTGTAAAATGACAACACATTCCCAGAACAGAAGGCGCCATCTAACTAGATAGTTGAGAAAACAAACCAATTAAAGGGTTAAACAAATATTGCCTATAATACTGACTATATAATACTGCCTAATACTGACTATATAATACTGCCTATAATACTATATATAAACCTAGTAAGGTGCAGCAAAAATAACAGTTTTTTTATTGTTTGGTTTTAAAAAGGATATTGGAATAATGCGTATTATTAATAGTGTAATTAAAAATATTAACTTGGCATCTTTGCGAAACATTGTCCTAAATCAGGGGTCCCAAACTTTTTTCCCTCGCGTACCCCCTACTATCATATCCCCCTCCAACCATCCGTCTATAAAAAAAGTTTTTGTTCATGATGTTAAGGACTTATATTAGCTAAAGAGTCAAATGACTCGAATTAATAAAATTTTCTGGACTCATTTTTACTTTGCGTTTTACTGCATTTTTACAATAGTATTAGTTCAAAGTCAAAACAGATGAAATCAGTGTTGTAATAATTTAGCATTAACTTATAAGGATAGCTAAAAAATACACTTTCTTTTGTTTTCTTTTTTCTAGGTTTATGACTTGCACAACGCTCACTTTTGCTTTTTAAACGAACTTAGGGAATCAAAATTCTTTAATATCTATAATCCCTTATGTTTTCTTGAGTCCTCCATTATCGGCTTTGAGTTCGCGTACCCCCAATTGGTCCTTCGTGTACCCCCAGGGGCACGCGTACTACACGTCTCTGTCTTAACCTCTGTCTTAAATGAATCGAATTTGTTGAAGTTCTGAGGTTTAAAAAAACTTAAGTTCTTGTCTGCAAAAAACTTAGTTTTTTTTTTCAAAATATTAAGTACTTTAAAACCTGGAAGAGGTTCGGCGTGTAGACATTCAAATTTTTGAAGTTGAAAACTTCGTTTTCAAACCTTTTGTACTCAAAGTAAATTTTTCATAAGAAAAGTAATGTGAGAACGACTACTAATTTATATAATCTAAGAAAAAGACAACTAATTTATACAATCTAAGAAAAAGACAACTAATTTACACAATCTAAGAAAAAGACAACTAATTTATATAATCTAAGAAAAAGACAACTAATTTGCATATTGAAAGACAACTAATTTACATATTGAAAAATGTGAAGGAGATTCAAAGCTCTAGTTCGAAACATCGTGGCATGATCATGTTTTAGGCTTGATTCGTCTGTCCTTATATCCTGATTCTAAAAGTTTACCACAAAATGGAAACTTTAACCACTAAAACGGTGGAAGTGAAATTTGTCTGCAACTATCCGATTCGAAAAATGTGTCTGAATTTGCTAAACTAAATGCACATTGCACATGGCCTGTACAGACTTATAAATTCAAAAGTTTTTAAATGCATGCATTTTATTACTCTACATTAAAATTTTCCAAGTGCTCCGAATCAACCAATTCATCCCTGGCGCACGGGCCAAATAAGCGAGGTCTAAGTTTACGTGGGCAGCTGAAAAAAAGAAAAAGAAGAAAGAAACGCAGATTTATTTCGAAAATAAAGTATAAAAACAAGAACAACGGTAAAGTTAATATTTTCTTCCTGACACATGGCATCGCTTCTCTGCTAAAAATCTTTGCAACTTCGGAGAATATCTTGGCCGCAGTAGTTACTTTCAAAACTGATGCAAAAATAATGCCCGTAATTTTGGATCATGAAGAAGACTAATTTCCTTTCAAAAGTGAAAATAACCGTTCTTACCAATTAGTTTTTTTCAAACATAGAAATAAATTAAAATTCCATTTTTCGAATATTTTCAAACCTGGATGGTAAATAAATTTGTAGAATTCAGGCTTCCCAACTTCACAAAATTTTCCTTCAAATCTGAACAGTATTGGATCGTGATTACCTCCGTTTGCATATGGTTAGGTACTGATTCTATACCTACGGAATAAATCGAAGAAAACAAAGGAAATTTTTCTTCCAAATGGTGGTATTATTTTATTATCGGATCCTAAAATGTTCGCTGTTAATGGCGATGGATTTGTTGTCTCAATGTAACATAATTAGTAATTAGTCATTGATGAATGTTGTGGTCCCTTATGCATAATTAATAGTTTTTAAAATTAAGCTATGAAATTTTTATTAAAAATTTAGTTACATATGTTTGGAGGGCCGCAAAAATACTCGTGGTATGTGGCTCGTTCAGCCGCGAGTGGTTGTGGTTTGATACTCCTGGTGTACATTTTAAATCCGGTTAAGACTATATCAGAATGGCAGCGTTGCGTCAGAGATTTCCGTGTACACTATGATAATGACACTCGCCAAAAGTTTCCCTTCACATGACCGGTCAGACAAAATGCCGGAAATCGTGGACTGTATGCAATCGGCTCAAAAATGTACACGATAGAGACGTAAAACCATCAGCAGCGGAAATTCTAACCAATTGGGTGCGACTACGACGGTGACGTAGTGACCGAAATCCATTCTAACCGGTTGCCTCAATGCTTCACGTGACGAGAAACTTTTTAATCGTTGTTGGGCCACGGTTGCCTAGTGGTAGGGTGGCATTACACGGAAATCGCTGACGCAACGCTTCCCGTCTGATATAACCTTTAAATACAGTCCACGATGCCAGAAATCCTGTCTGATTGGTTGCCTGAATGCGTGACTTCAATGCCAACTTTTAGAGAGTGTCAATATTCCTTTCAAGCCGGAACCAGCTCGAAAAAGTGACCATCTGATGTAGCCTCAAGTTTCTTTCTCTTGGTGTATTTATCGTCATTGAAAGGAAAAAGTGCTCATTTTTAAGACGCTAAAACTGAGATGGATTGCTGTATAAATAAAGGAGCAAATTAATTTGTACAATTAGGCGACGAAAATGAAATTTATATCCTGCTGAAAAGAATTTTAATCGTTGTTGGGCCACGGTTCCCTAGTGGTAAGGTTTCGGCTTCGGGGCTGGAGGGATCCATGTTCGAAACCCAATTCCACTGAAGATCCGCTGTGTATGTGGGCTTGTTACATATTAAATCTTACGTAGTGGGTCAAACGTCCTCCCTCTTGTGTGGTGCGGAAGTTTGGAGGGAGGTCATACAGCCATGTGATGGTTCTTCATGAGACTATCATTAGTTTGCAATAGCAGTTACGTAAATGGCAGAACAAATGTAAGCTTCAATCGAAACTTACAACTTCCAGCTCTTCCATTGATTGTAATCATTTTGCATAAGCACAGCATACAACGATACTGTAGGAATTTCCTTATTAATAACTTTGATTGAAATGTCGTCATGTTCTTTAATCAAAAGTTATAAGTAAGGAAATTCCTACAATATTGTTACAAAAATATAATGTCGCTTTCCTGCCACGCTGGTCTTATGGTTGGGAAGAGAGTTCTACAGGAATACGTAAGGAATGCTGCCAGCAGTCGTGTTTAAATCCCTGACCTTGGCGGCCATTTTGGCGACAAAACGAAGGACATCAAAGACACTAGAATTTTCTCGATATCTCCATTAAAAGCCGAGATCCGGATTTCTCCAGACATTTCCTTGTGACGTCACGCCCTGTCAGGAACACTATAAGTACTCAGATTCAACGGGGAACGCTTTTGGAGTGCGAACGGCTTAGACGAATCACTTTGGGGATTCATCTGCAGTACGAGCATGAAAGCTGGTGAGCTGAGAGCTATTGAAAGTGCTGTTACTGTTATTGTTAGTGATTTGCTGTCTGTTTCTGTTGATAATCTGTATAAGTGCTATTGTTCCTGTTACCTGTGCTTCGTGTTTGCGGACTATTCGTGAATAAATAGTCTTTCTCTGTTATCTTGCTTGTTGTACTGTTTTCACTGTACACTCACGGGACGATTTTTACTTTCTCGTATACGAAGTACACAACGAGAAAGTATTGTAATCGTCAAAAAATTCGAACTCGAGATTTTGACGAATCTCCACGTTTTAGACCTCCCCGAGACCCCAAAACACAATTTTGGAATTGTGTCTGTCTGTGAACGCGATAACTCGAAACCTATTATAGCTATAAGGATGGAATTTGGTATGTGATCTTTTCACATAATTTGTAGGTTTGTATCAAATTTTGGATAAAATCTGTCAACGGGAAGTCTGTCTGTCTGTCTGCGTTCATGTGAACACTATAACTCAAAAACTTGAATAGCTAGATAATAAAATTTGATACACAGTTTATCATCAGGACTGTAGGTTCATATCAAATTTTGGGCCAAATCCGTAAAAGAGTTGACTCTCTGTCGGTATATATAATCGCATACTTCTGAAGACGATATCTTCTAAAAGAAATTTTTTAGAAAAATGAAATTTCGTATGTGGTCTTGAAACCCTAATTGTAGAATTGTCGCCAATTTTCGTTTAAATCGGTTAAAAAAGGCGTTGAAATTGCATATTCGGTTTTTTCCCCCGTTCTACGACGCGAAAAAAAGACGCGAACGCTGGAGCGAGCGTTTTGCCCACCTTAGGGAATACCGCACATTCTCTGGCGGGCGGTGTATTTTTCCCCCCATCCATGCTAGTCGTGCGCGAGAAAGTTTCGAGGAGGCCACTCCCGCTGGTTGTAACAATATCATTTTATTCTGTATTATGAAAATCTAAACTTATAAAAGGCAATGTTTGTGTGTGTCTGCGATGTCCAGACGAATCTATCGCACTTACAGCCATGAAATTTGACACACAGGTAGTAATGGTGACTGAACGCACCTCGAAGCCGAAATTTTAAAATTTAATATAGAACATTTTTTTATTTAATATTTTGTGTTGCTTTGGGTGATTTTTCGCACTCATTTCTCAATAGCATGGCTTCGAATAATTGTACGAAACCAGCGGGAGTGACCTCCCCGAAACTTTCTCGCATACCACTAATAATGTGGTGTGGTAAATACCCAGTTGGTAGGTAAATATTTTTGGGGTATTCACCCAAGGCATGGTTATTTTGAAAAAAATTATGAGTGGTTATTTACAATGAAACATATAAAATTTATGAATTACAAAAAACCTAATATTTTGCAAAAAAAATTGCGTATGTTCGTAATTTTTACGCATGCTGAGGTACCACAATCTTATTTAACGAGGTGTTTTTTGAATACGAAATCTTACTATCTATATCATTGCTATAGATATCGCACAACATTTCACTACACCTCTGGTTAATCACGGGAGTCCATCCGGAGAATATCAAAAAGAAGTTTCGTTTTGGGGATTGCCATAATTTCCGAAGCGCGTGTTTGCGACTCGCTTCAATTTCCGCCAAGGTCAAACGCCAAACATACTCACTTGAATAAAATAAGCGAAACGCTCGCCAACACACAGTCGTAATGTGCATTTTGAATTAAATATGCAATTTGAACACCTGTTTTTCAACCGATTGAGATGAAAATTGGGCACAGATATATAATTAATGTTAGCATCCGCGATATCAAGTTTTATGTATCTAAGCCAAAGGGCTTATGAGATACAAGTATGCGATTATACAGACCGACAGACAGTCAACCCGTTGACGGATTTGGCCCAAAATTTTATACGGAACTACATTTATGACGATAAAACTGTGTATGAAATTTTTGAGTTATAGCGTTCGCATGACCGCGCACATACAGACAGACAGATTTCCGTCTGACAGATTTTGTCCAAAATTTGAAAGAAACCTACAAATTATGTTTAAAGACCACATACCAAATTTCAGCCCCGTAGCTCTAATAGTTTTCGAGTTATCGAGTTCACAGACAGACACACAGACATAATTCCAAAATTGTGTTTTTCGGACTCAGGAAGGTCTAAAACGTGGAGATTCGTCAAAATCTCAAGTTCGAATTTTTTGACGATTACAACACTTTCTCTTTGTATACTTCATATAGGAGAAAGTAAAAAACAGCTACACCATCGGAAAGAACAAACGATTTCCGTTCTAATGAAGTTTGTTTCGAACATCTAACGTAATTTACTGAATTTTGGGAATTCTTTAAAAAATAGTCACTTTTCAAAATTTAAATTTTCCGGAAGTCTTAAAACTCTTGCATCCGATGTTCTAATAAACATATCATTTTCAAAAAATTTTAATAGTAAATCAATTATTTTTCTCTGATTTAAAACAAGAACGGTTAAAATATTTTATTTGTCCGATTTCAAATTAATTTATTTCTTAATGGGATCATAGAATTTTTCTCGAATGCCGACAGTGAAGAAGACGCCATTTCACCTGGCTACGCCATCTGGCGGGGGAAAAACAGCCGTGATTTATTCCCCTCGCTGGATGCAGTCGTAAAGCAAGCAATACCAAAACTTTCTGACTTGAAATAGTGAAATTATGAAATGCCAATGCTGAAATAAAGCAAATTTTATAGATATATATATATATATATATATATATATCTCCTATATATATATATGAGAGAGATCAGGCTTTATAAAAGAAGTGAAAGGCAGTCCATTTTCATCAGGGAAGAGACGACATTT
>BGPR01008970.1:24932-60364 GCA_013235015.1 Araneus ventricosus | reverse complement strand
TTCTGACGGCCGATTGCGGGCAAATGCAAGACGCAATAACATGACTGCTGAAGAAATTGAAGAGCGACGTTCTGAGGATAGATTACGAACAATTGTAAGGCGAGATAACATGACTGCTGAAGAAACTGAAGAGCTGCGTTCTGACGACCAATTACGGGCAATTGCAAGACGAAATAACGAGTCTTTTGAAGTTAGGAACCAGCACCAAGCGTCAGATCGTTTACGAACTTTAAATTCGAGAGCTACTGAAAGCAATGAGTAGCGAGAGCGAAGGATTCATTCATTGCAATGCACTTGGAAACCAGAATCGAATAGGATTTGATGAACTTTCGATGCTCGACGTAATAGACTCCAGCTAGAAAGAGTGAGACAAGGCTCTCTGAAGGCAAGTAACTGGCTTTATTTGAAGGACGAAGCACTTCATTATGATCCTAAGTTAGATTACCCCAATTTTCTACAGATAGACATTGGTAGTATATCGTCGAAGTGCATATTTTGAGGTGCTCTGAAATTTGAAGCCGAGGCATTAGGATTGTGTTGTTCCAATGGAAAGATTTCTTTACCAGAACTCCCTCAATTATCAGAACCATTGAAGAGTGTGATGGAAGGGAATCATCCAAAATCGAAAGAGTTTCTCAGCATGATCCGTAAATACAATAGCAGGTTTCAGATGACTTCCTTTGGAACCTCATTGCCCATGTTGGACTCAACAATATTTATGCCAACTTTTCGAACTTGTCGCTTGCCAATGAAGAAGCAAAGTTCCTCCAAATATACTTCCTTGGAAACGAAGAACCTGAAGCGAAACGTCGCTGTAAGCTGATTCCTGGGACCACCAAAAATTTAATCGAATTCTTGCAAAAGATGTTGCACGAAAACAATAATTAAGTTCAAAAATTTAAAATGGCGATAGAGGATAACCCAACCGAAGACCTACAGATCGTTATTAAGGCAGATAAGAACCCAATAGAAGGCCCCGAACGTGTCTTTAACAGACCGGCGCTAAATGAAGTTGCCATCATCATTGCCAGAAATGACTTTGAGAAAGGTGACATTGTCTTGACAATGCGCAGAAACGAGTTGAAAAACATTTGCGAGACACACATTACATGCCTTACAGTATCCGCTTATGTTTCCACGTGGTGAGGATGGATACGTAATTAATTTCAATCAAGTTGAGCAAAGAACATCAAATAAAATTAACAAGACGGTATCTGCAATATCGTTCTACGCCTGTCGTTTAATGGTGCGATCGACAGAGAACCGTTTGTTGAACTACAGACAACTTTTGCATCAATATTTGGTTGATATGTATGCCAAAATTGAGGCCGAGCGATTATTATTCATCCGACTGAATCAAAAGAAGCTGCGTGTTGATGAATATATTCATTTGAAAGATGCAATTACAAATGATAGTGACCGAGCTAATCATGGGAAATCGGTAATTTTATCTCAAAGTTTTCTGGTTGTCCACGAAATATGCACGAATATGCTCAAGATGCCACGTTCGTCATAGAGGAAAGCCATCACTATTCATCACGTACACTTTCAATCCAAATTGCAAAGAGATGGCACAAAATGTGACTAATGGCCAAGCAAAAACTGATAGACATGATTTGGTTGCAAGGATCTTTCGGCAAAAGTTAATAAAATTCATGAAAGTTTTGATAAAAGGTCAGGTTTTTGGTTCTGTTAAGTATTGGTTTTACTCCATCGAATGGCAGAAACGTAGACTTCCGCATTCACATATTTTGATTTGGCTAACGAACACATTAAGACCAAACCAAATTGATGATATTATTTAAGCAGAAATTCTCAATTCTATTGAATACAAGAAATTTGTTATGCTAATCTTAATATAAATAAAAGTCATTGTGTGTATGTATGTTTGTATGTATATATGTTCCACATCTCCTCCTAAACCACAGCACCGTTTAGAACCAAATTTTGCATACTTATTATTTAAGACAAGAGGAAGATACCTGTCAACTTTTAAAAGTACAAAAGTTAATTAAACAGTCAGTTAATTAGAAATTAACCGTAACCGTTTTTACGCAATAACTTCAGCACAATTTGTTCCACAAAATATATTTTTATTCCATCTTAAAGTTCAAAATGTTTCCTTTTCAATGATACCAATTTTATATCTGTTAAATTTTTCCTTCAATTTTATTAATTTTAAAAAATTTAATAAATAATGATTACCTGCAGATGATTTTGAAATAACGCAAATTTATAGCTACTCCATTGCTAGGCAACGGTTATACTTTGAACTAATATACCTTTATTTCTGAAATTTTTGCTTATTTTTATAAATATAATTTATATAAGACGAGAGAGAGAGATCATCATCAACTTTTAAAATCTCTAATCTTATTACAATTTCAGTTAAATGGAAATTAAGCAAGATATGGCATTTTCCGTGACATTTTTCGAAAATATGCATTATGTCATAAAAACTATTTTTACACATTTAAAGTTTTAAAAAATTATCTTTTCATGACAGAGGTTTCATTTCCGTTCAATTCGTTGCCCTCATTAAAAAAAAATTTCAAAAATTAAATTGTGTATAAAATTTACAATTTGCAACATTTTTTTATTGGTGAAGAACAAGAATACATAAGAAGAATGTTGCTATCTCACATCTAATGTGAATTCCGGATGAAGACTAATTTTATTATTTTTTATTCATATTTATTTCAAGGCTTTTTCTTAATTTAAAATATACTATGTAATTAATTGTCCCAAAACATCCGTTAAAATCTTTCTTATATTGCAAGATTTATGAACAAAATTTGAAGTACCTATGCAACAAACATTAATAACTTATGTAGAAAATTAGCTATCGGCGGTTTATAAAAACCGTCTGGTTCAATTGATATTCTCATTTTAATTATAAAACGTTTCAGAAGATAATAGAATTTTGATTATTGTAATTTTCTATACAAAAGTAGTTTTTAACATCAAAAATATTAGACGTGAAAGACGAGCAAAGCCGGGCATAACAGCTAGAATATATATATAGAGATAATACATTTTTTTCCATTTATCATCTGGTTTGCAAAGAAATATTTACTTTTTATGATTAACAATAAAATAAAAGGCCTCAAACATTTTCTGAAATCATGAATGTAAAATATATAATAAACTGTGAGTTCTAAATGCGAATTGTTTCTAGGAAATCACATTTATTTTATTATTTTTTTCACATAAAAGCAAAGCATACGACAGATAACGTCATCAGAAGGTTTGTACACACATTTCTTCAGAAGTAAATTATTTAAAATTGTCTTAAATAAACAAAGAACTTAACATTGCGATTAAAAAGGTATAAACTTAACTGTAGCAACACAAACCAACAACTTCCAGTTTATATAGGAGGTGTAGTAATTCTTTGAAATTACAAATTTAAATACTATTGTAATTTTATTTTCAAATCATCTTGTTTAGTAGTGTGAGTGTATATTTGCTTTGATATTTGTAAACATTGCCAAGGGCGAAATTGACCGCCCCTAGCAACCCCTCAGAGTTCAATCTACAACCCCCGGGGGTAAAATCCCCGGATGGACGCTTGTATCTCCGTGTTGTTGTTGTGTAATCCTTCCTTTGTGTGTGTGAGCTCTTGCTAGCTCAAATAAAGACATTTAACTTTAATACAGTCCGCTCTTTGTGTAAATCATGGGTTATTCATTTAACGCCCAAACATTTTTGGTCCTTGTGAGACGGAGAATGGCTCGGACCTATGGATATATGTGAAACTAATTATGTGTGAAGTACTCTTATGTTCTTTCGTATTCGTGTGTGTTGATGTGCCCAGTGAACTACGTTGTCTCTTGTGTGGCGATCCTTTTATAACTGAGTGAGTACAAGAAACTTTTTCATTAAAATGTCAAAAAGTGTTTTAAACAAGAAAAAAATCCTTAAAAGGTAACGTCACTAAAATTAAGGATAAAGTCTAAGATAAATTAAACTGTGCTGAAATTCAACTATATAGCAAAAAATGTGAACAATTTTCGGAAGATTTAAGTAAAATCTTTGATAACATTTTATCTAACTGTGAGGATGAAGAGACAGACAAATTTATTGAGGAAAATTTATCAATTCAAGAGGACATAGATGAAATTTGGCTGTCTATAAATTCGCAATTAATTAAGCCAAACAGTGATACTATGTCAAAGCATTCAAATGGTGAAAATGTGAAGCTTCCCAAGCTGTCACTCCCTTCCTTTAACGGAAACATCCAGGACTGGTTATCATTTAGCGACCTTTTTAAAGCTAGTGTGCATAATAATGAAAATTTAACCGGATCGATGAAACTGAAAAATTTAAAAGGACTGCTAACAGGTGGCGGGTCGAGAGTGATTCAATCTATTACCATCTCAGATGCGAACTATTTAACGGCATGGACATTATTAGAATTTTCATTTCTCTAACAAAAGAGATCAAGTGTTCGCGCATTTAAAAAGATTTATGTCCATACCTGCCTTACAGAGTGACTTCGCGTCGTCTGTCTTAAATCTTATAGATACCACTTACGAGTGCGTCAGGTCCTTGCAGACCTTGGGTTCTGAGGTGGAACAATTTGCGGAGGTAATGTTTGTTTACATGCTTCTTCAAAAATTAGATGCATCATCTAAATTATGGTTCGAACGAGAATTTAACAAAAGTAAAGAAATTCCAAGTTTAAAAGAGTTGCTCGATTTTTTAAAGAACTATGCGCGCACATCTCAATCCTCTAGAACTCCTACTAATTTAAAGCGCAACGTATATTCAAAAAATACAAGTCTGGTGATTTCTAACGTAAAAAATTCAAAACCAAAATGTGCATTCTGCAATAATGATAATCATGCTATTTATAAATGTGAAGAATTTTTAAAACTATCAGTAAATGATAAAGTTCTACATCTTAAGCAGAAAAGTCTTTGTTTCAACTGTTTTAAGGGTCATAATGCGAGAATTTGCAATTCAAAAGGAGATTGTAAGAAGTGTTTTAAGCGCCATAATACTCTGATTCATTTCGATCAAGGGACCAGCTTCGGTACTACTTTAGTAAATATCAGGGATAAGGTTAATTTAGAGCCTAGTCAACAAGTGTCAAACCACAGCTCCCTGAACCCAGCGGCGAACACCTTCCAGATGTTTCCGAACAATGACCCCTCTTTCGGATCCCCATTGCTTCTGGGGCAGAGATCGAGTTACAACGATTCAGAGAAATGTGTTCTCCTTAGTACGGCAACCTTGCTCATTTCAAATAGCGAAGGGGAAAGTTTGCCAGTGAAGGCAATTCTTGACTCGGGCGCTTGCTGTAATCTTATCTCAGAAAATTGAGTTGGACTATTGGGAGTTGAAAGGCAAGAAACAGATGCTGTGATTTCTTGTTTAAATGGTGCTTCTGTTAGAATGAAAACGCAATTAAAAACAGACATTTCCAATCTTACGGGAGACTACATCAGAAAAATAGACTTTCTTGTGGTGCCTAAAATAACTGGAATAACTCCTTCGAAGTGTTTGGACATTTCAGCCCTTAATCTTCCACCAAACATTACCTTGGCAGATCCCCACTTCCATAAACCCGGAAAAATTGACCTTCTTTTAGGTAACGAATATTTTTGTGAGTTCCTAAGACCTGGACAGTGTCGTGTTCCCAATTCTCAATTAATTCTTCAAAATTCTGTCTTTGGTTTTCTGGCCAGTGGTTGTCTTAATGTGTCAGGAGGCCAAAGCAGTAGAGTCATTCAATGTAAGTTAATTGCTAACTTAGAAGACTTACATAAGGATATGACAAAGTTTTGGGAACTGGAGAAAATTGAAAAACCAATTAAGAGTGTTGAGGAAGAGAAATGTGAAGAACATTTTCTTAAAACCCCTATTCGAGAAATTCAGAGGGTCGGTATATAGTCCAATTACCACTAAAGAAAGATTCTGAGTGTTTAGGTGAATCCAAAACATCGGCTTTGGGTAGTTTAAATTCACTGTGGAGACGCCTTTCAAAAAGTCCAGAACTTTTATCTTTGTATAGAGACTTTATGCAGGAGTATGAAGCTCTAGGCCATATGGAGTTAGTTACTAATAACAACGAACAAAGTACAACTTATTATTTACCTCATCATGGGGTTTTCAAACCTGATAAGACGTCTACTAAGCTACTAGTGGTGTTTAATGCCTCAGCATTAAGCTCTAATGGCCTATCACTAAATGACATACAACTGAACGGAGGCCTTACCCAAGAGGATCTATTTTCTATCATGCTTCGATTTCGCAAGCATAAGTTTGTTTTTTCTGCTGACATCCGTAAAATGTACAGAATGATTCTGGTTGATCCGCAACAGAGAGACTTACAACGAATTGTGTGGAAAAACGGTGAAAATGATACCGTTAAAACTTACAAATTAAATACGGTAACGTACGGTACTACTAGTGCACCGTACTTAGCCACTAGAGTGCTTCATCAACTAGTGAAAGATGAAGGACAGTGTTTTCCCCTGGCTGCGACTGTGCTGGACTCAGATTTTTATATGGACGACGTACTGACAGGAGGTGACAGTTTAGAAGAAGTGAGAGAGCTTCAGATACAGTTGATTCGTTTGGTTGCTAGAGCAGGCATGGAACTACACAAATGGAGAACAAACGCATTAAATCTACGAAGTAATATCTCAGAGGAGAAAGAATATTCCTTTTCGTGTTCCAGTGAAAATAAGGCTTTAGGAATACTGTGGGACCATCTCACAGATTGCTTTTCCTTCAAAGTCCTATCTAGTCCACAAATTACGAAGCGAGCTGTGTTATCGAACATCGCAAGGATATTTGATCCACTCGGTCTTCTAGGACCAGTAATTACTGTCGCCAAGATCTTTTTACAGAAACTTTGGAAACTAAAGATAGACTGGAATGATTCTCTGCATGAACTAGAAGCCGAGGAGTGGGAAAGATTTCTGAACTCCTTGCATTCAATAAATCAACTGTGTATTCCAAGACATGTGCTATGTGAATTTGCCGAAAAATTAGAAGTCCATGGATTCGCAGATGCATCAGAGAGAGCCTATGGAGCAGTAGTGTATCTTAAATCTTCAGCTGGTGAACGAAACTGTGTGCGTCTTTTGTGCAGCAAATCCCGTGTGGCTCCTCTCAAGTCCATTTCAGTGCAAAAGCTTGAACTGTGTGCTGCGCTTTTATTAGCGCAATTAGTGAAACGCGTGTTATGTGCCATCAAATTGGAAATCAACGATATTTATTTGTGGTCAGACTCAACTATCGTGCTTGCGTGGATCCAACATGGACCATGGGAACTTAAAACTTTCGTTGCAAACAGGATTGCAGCGATACAAGAACTAACCAAGAAAGAGCAGTGGTTTCATGTCAGTTACGGAAACAATCCTGCTGACGTACTATCTAGAGGACTAGCCCCTGAAAAACTCTGTAACAATGAACTTTGGTGGACTGGTCCAAGCTTCCTGCAAGCAGACTTTCCTGTGCCTATGAGTACTCCAAACTCTAATGATGATGTTTATTTAAGTGAACTTAAGACTTCCAAACCCATATTTTTAACTTTAAATGCAAAGGAGAAGGAACTCTTTATTGATTGTTTCTTAGTGCCACTAACAGTTATCTGAAACTAATTCGTGTTGTGAGTTTTATTTTTAGGTATATTTTCAATAGCAGGAATCCTCATTCACTGAGGTCAGGACCTCTAACAGGTGATGAATTAAAGGTAGCTTCTGAATACTTGATAAAAGAAGTTCAGGTAAGAGAATTTTCAAAGGAAATTTCTGCCTTAAGAAAAGGAAATTCTATTCCGAAGGGTAGTAATTTAAGAAATTTAAATTCCTTCATAGATTCTAATGGAATTCTTAGAGTAGGAGGGCGCTTGGAATACTCCAACTTAACTGATAATCAAAAGCAACCTATTATCTTACCTAAATCTCATAGACATAGATTAACAAAACTTATCCTTGTTTATTTCCATCTTAAAAACTTACATGTAGTTCCTCAAGGTTTATTATGTGCAGTTCGACAGAAGTTTTGGCCAATTCATGGTCGTAATTTATCTAGAAAAATTGTGAACGATTGCATTACCTGTTTTAGAAATAAACCTGTAGTAGCTAATCAAATTATGGGTAATCTCCCAGCAGATAGAATTACTCCTACCTTTCCCTTGAATGTCTGTGGTGTTGATTTTATAGGTCCCTTTTTAGTCAAACCTGTAGCTCAAAGAAGAATAACTGCTCGCAAAATGTATGTAGCAGTATTTGTATGCTTTGTCACAAAGGGTGTGCACTTCGAAATAGTGACAGATCTAACTAGTGAAGCATTTATTGCTTGTCTCAAGAGGTTTTTTGCCCGCCGTGGAAAAAGTTCCAATGTCTATTCAGATAATGCAACAAATTTTGTGGGTGCACAGTCAGAGCTGAAACGCTTGAGTGACATGCTTAAAAAACCAGATGAAAGTGTATCCGCATATTTGGCTTCTGAGGAAATAAGATGTAAATTTTCACCCCTTCGTTCCCCTAACTTTGGTGGATTATATGAAGCTGGAGTTAAATCATTCAAATATCATTTTAGGAGAGTAATGAAAAATACTAAAGTTTCAATTGAGGAGATTCTTACCATTATATCTCAAATAGAAGGAATTTTAGATTCCAGACCATTAACACCCCTATCTTGTGATCCTACTGATTTAAGTGTATTCACTGCAGGACACTTTCTCATAGGACGACCCATAACGTCAGTAGTAGAACCAGAGATATAGACACCCCTGATAATCGTCTATCTAAGTGGCAAAGAACAACAAAGGTGGTTCAATTTATTTGGAAACGGTGGCATCGTGATTATTTAAACCACCTTCAACAACGCTCAAAATGGCAATTTGAGAAAAGTGTTTTAAAAATTGGATCTCTTGTTCTACTAAAGGAAGATAATCTTCCTCCTTGTAAATGGGTTATAGGTAGAGTTAAGGATGTTATTCCTGGCTCAGATGGAAAAATTCGTGTAGCTAATGTTCAAACACAATCAGGATTATATCGGCGAGGAATTTCTAAAATTTGTGTTTTACCAATGAATAGTAATGAATAATTTTTATTTTTATTGTTTCTTATTCTAATATTTGTTTGTGTATTACTTGTAATTTTCGTTTCAATTAATCCTATTCATATCTGCATGTGTAACTGTGTATCGATGTTAATATTAAATTGTACCTTGAAATTTTATATTTCAACCGGGGGAGAATGTTTAGTAGTGTGAGTGTATATTTGCTTTGATATTTGTAAACATTGCCAAGGGCGAAATTGACCGCCCCTAGCAACCCCTCCGAGTTCAATCTACAACCCCCGGGGGTAAAATCCCCGGATGGACGCTTGTATCTCCGTGTTGTTGTTGTGTAATCCTTCCTTTGTGTGTGTGAGCTCTCGCTAGCTCAAATAAAAACATTTAACTTTAATACAGTCCGCTCTTTGTGTAAATCATGGGTTATTCATTTAGCGCCCAAACACGTCTTAAGACTCTGCTTAACCTCCAGGAAGTCATATTCAAAATAGAAAACAAATACATCGAAATACATAGATGCCGAATTTAAGCCGGTATCATAATTTCCATTTTATTAAAAATTTCGGCCGCAAAATAATCAAATTATATTGTGACGATGTAAATGTGGTGTATGAAATCATTTTATCATTTTAGAGAAAGCACCACTTGGTATAAGAAAAAGTGTTTAGATTTAAGTATAATTAAATAAATATTTTATCAAAAGACAGAAAGCCCTCACACTGTTTTAAAGTAAATAGGAAAATATGCTATGATATCCTCAGATAGTTTAAATATGAGGTTACAGAAATTTTTTTGTTCTTTTGGTCTATAAGTTTCCTAGATTGAACAACAAAGAATTCCGTAAATTTAATTATTTAAATCAATGAAATTACTAACTTGAACTTAAGGAATAGCAAAGAAAGCAGTTATCGCCACTTGTGATCCTTATAAATTGAAAGTGAAACAAGTCAAATCGAAGAAATAAGAATATTAAAGACATAAATTGTTGGACCAAATGGAACAAAAACTAAGGATGCATATCATTCGTGAAGAAATAAAGGAAGAAGAAGAAGTGATACAGTACATAAAATGTCGCACTTGGGTTTATGCATTCTGTGCTGGTGTGAATTTAAGAATCTAAGATATTTTTGCTTTAACTGTTCTTAAAGAAATTGATTATCTAATTTGGAAAATCTATCCCGTGTTCCCACCAAAGAAACCAGTTTCTTAAATAGATCGATGACATTTTTTCCCACCTGTTTCTTTATTACTTTAAATTATGTTTCATAAAAAAGTTAACTACAAATTTCTGAAGATAAGCAAACTACAAAATTCTATCACTTGTTTCACATTAAAATTATTTTTATGTCACTGTACATTAAGAAATGTACAGGTGGTCCAATTTCGGCACAATTACTTCTATATCACTGTACATTAAAAAATATACACGTGGTCCAATTTCGTCAAACTTCTCTCATAATATGGGTGCCACAATTATAATTTCAATCTTCGTATTTTGAAAATATAGAATTTGTACTTTTTTTCAAGCAAAATCAGCAGTCAGACCTTGTATAAATACTGGATAATGAATCGACTGGCTTTCAATCTAAACGTTTAATGCAGAGATTTTTAGCATGAAGATTCAGACTTCATTGATCTAAATATTGCAATGGAGAAATATCTCCACAATAGGCTTTAAGAGATTTAGCCGCTTTCTCAGAACATTGCTGAATAAATTTATTAATAAAGGTTTATAGAAGAGATTCTCAAACTTTTTCCCTAGCTACCACTTGATTATTCTTTTTGTTTTCGCGTACCCCCTATTATCATATTCAACTCCCCCCATAATCATCCGTCTATGCAAAGAAGTTTTTATCAATACTGTTAACTCTATGAGCCCTATTCCGCCTCAAACCGACCCATTCGACAGAGGCTTGGATTCAGGCGGTTTCGGGTGCCTGAGTGCATTTTACGGGAGAATAGTAGTTCCTTTGTTCGTTGGCAATTAATCGCCTGAATTCGGGTGCCGTTCTTCTGGAAATTCTGCAGAGAAAGGGAGGATTCCATTCTTTTTTCTTGTACTAAAATTCCCTTCAATTTTTGAGGTTCTGGAATTCTCAATATAGACGGGTTCAGAGAGTTAAGGTTAGCTTAAAAGTGAAATTACTCGAAATATTAACATTTACAGAACTTATTTTAGGTTTTAAATTTTATTCCATTTTTACAACAGTATTAGTTGAACGCCAAAGCAAATGAAACAATATTGTTATTATTTCGTTTTAGCTTATAAGGATAACTAAAAATTACACTTCGTAATAAGCAGCTATTTAAGTGGTATAGTTATTAATTAGCAAGTATTCACTTGGAGAAACAATATATATTTCTTTTATCCCTAATATTTTCTGGCTTACGCCTTTAACAACTTTGATTTCGCGTACCCCAAATGGTTCTTAGAGTATCCCCAGGTGTACGCGTACCACAGGTTAGAAATGTCTGGTTTATAGGAACAGACATTTACCAGTGTTCTAGAATTTTAAAAAAATTATTGTCTATTTGTCAATGTTTAAATTGTAATTCATTATTAAGAATATCATGGAATCTTGAAAACAATGTTTTCGATTTTTTTCAAATTGACTACCAGATGGCGCCACTAATATAGGACCAAATATTAATTAAATTAACCGTATTAGTAATGTATAAGTTCTGAAATTATTAAAATAATGCCTTACCATAAAGAATACATAAGTGCATAAAATTACAAAACTCGAGTTCACCAGGAAAAGAGTGAAAAATCGACAGCCAAATTCATAATTAAAACATGCGAAAGAGCATGTTTAATAACAGCGTGTAAAATAATTTAAAGCTGCACTTTCCAGAAATTATTTATTTTATAATAAATAGCCTAATTTGTGAGTGAGTTGGTTAGATTTTGTGTTGCAAACTGCACATTCATAGGTGCAGCTTACAACTATGAACCCTTATTACATAATATCAACTTGAATGCCGATTGAATAGAAGTGAGTATTGATTATGCATTCTAATTCATTCAATACATAATTTTATTTAAGACTTTTATGCTATCTTTATTAACAGGAGAAATTCATTCCTTTATAAAATTTGAATATAGATTTGTTCATCTGTATTACATAAGCTTGATGCGTATAGTTTCAATACAAAATATTTCGTGATTCTTATAGGACGTAAAATAGGAATGAAAATGCTGACGTTTTTGGGTTTGGGAAGTCCAAAGCGAAATTAATGATAATATTTTTTAAAATGCTGCTTCAACAACGTTTTCTGGCTGTCATCCACATTTGATTTCGTTCCCTTGTCTTGCTGTTGACATTCTGCGTCGTAATCACGTGGTATAAGCGGCCGAGTTATCTTGGCGAATTTGTCCAGAGGGCAGAACTCGGAGCATCCCTTCAAAGTGAGGACGTGAGGCTTCCCTATGTCTATCTCCGGTGTCGTGGAGTTCAAATAGAGGACACGGACAGCCCCCTTTTGGTTTTGCAGCTGGTGTAGTTCAAACACTATGGTAGAGGAGTACGGAGGTCGTGGATAGTACGCAGAAGTCAAGGCATACAGCATTGCTCCCAGATTGTCGTCGTGCTGGAAAACGGTAATAAGGTTTCAGAAATACAATGAAAACTACAGATTAAAAAATAACCTTACTAGGCAATCGTCTATTTCCTTATGGGAAATATAAAGTATTGGCCAATGTAAATGCATTTAGTTATATACAGCTTAAAACAATCAACTAGAAAAAGTAGAATAAGCAAATTTAAAAACATTTTAGCTTAAACTTTAAATAGAAACAACAAAATTTAAACAATAAAATTTAAATAATAAAATTTAGACAGTGTTTAAGTAGCGCACAGTTGCAGCTGCATACTGAAAACCAAAAAACCAATGAAAATCAAAATCATTCGAAGAAAGCAAAAAACTAAGAAAAATACTCTGAGGGAATCGAATTAAACAAATAAGGAATCCATTCTAGTCCACTTTATCAAGGGCTAAAGACTAAATTCAAAATGGATTCAAAATATTTGGGAAATTTTTCTGTAAGAAGCTTGCATTACGCCAAAAATAGCTTCTCTTAGCCCGAAATTTCCCAACAAAAGACAAAGGAGATCAGTACCACCTAATAAGCATTATTTTAAAAGGAAAAGGAAAACACAAATATAAAAACACTAATAAGATTGAAATAAGAATATTAGCCATCGGGCTGAATAACGACCTTCATTAAAATAAACTTACCCCACGCTTAGAAGGGAGATAAAATGTCCTCACTTTTATTACAAACTGACGAGAACTTCCCGCCTAAATAAGTAATCAGTTTGTCACAGGACACGGTCCATCCCCTTCATTCCTTAACCGCTTCTATTTATCGGATAGTGACTCGTGTGCCTGCGGAGAGGTCGGCGATCCCATCCACTATGCGATATCTTGCCCATTGATTCTCTCTTGGCGTATTAGGAAACCTACTTCATTGGAAAATCTGTGATACCAAAGAGTTCTTTAGAATCCGAATTTAAGAAAAGAATAATAAACATGATTAAATTCATAATAAACAATGAAAACATAATATGACTGGAATAGCTACACAACTGCCTTTGACCAATAATTCTAACTTATCCCGCATTCAATAGACTGAACATACTAAGTAATTCCCTCCTCATAATTCTTTAACAGTAATCTCTCTATTCCTTGTTTCCCACACTTAACACACAATGGTTCCACGACTCTGCTATGATATTCAAAAACCTGTGCATTGATGTAAGCTTTTTCATGTTCTTCCTCATTTTCATTCATCAATTTCCTTTCATTCACACCTTGATAATCAAAAAAATGTATATATTCCGTTATTTTGCCGTCAATTCTATGTGTAAACACAATCTATGTAATTTCTTCATTTGCCATTCTTCTGTATGCAATTTTTTTGTAACTGAATAAAATCCACCTACATCTGTAACAAACCGGATAGGAGCCACATGAGCTCTAGAGATGGCGGTGTGGTATCGTGTTAAAGTGTCCTTAAAGGTACGAAACTCGATTCCACTGAAGATCCGCCTTGTATTGGGCCTGTTTCACGTTAAATCATATGTAGGGGGGTCAAACGTCCTCCCGTTGGTGTGGTGCGGAAGTTTGGAGAGGGGAGTGCCAGCTCAGGTATCGCCCTCGTTATCTGACCGAGATTCAAAATTATGATGTCCATCCCAAAATAGCCATCCCCAGGAACGTTGTCCGATATTGTACAATATTGTTCGATATTATATGATATTGTACAATATTGTTCGATATTATATAATATTATATGATATTGTATAATATTGTTCGATATTATATAACATTATATGATATTGTATTGTTCGATATTATATAATTTTATATGATATTATACAATATTATACAATATTGCGAATATTGTTCAATATCGTGCAATATTGTTCGATATTATATAATTTTATATGATATTGTACAATATTATAAAATATTGCGAATATTGTTAAATATCGTATAATATTATACAATATCTTTGTGCTATTAGGGCTGTGATGCTTCAAAACGGGATGTTAATATGACGACACTAAACATAAGTTCTCCGAAGGTTTCTTGTTGAAAATGCGTCCCATCTGTCACTGTATCAGTGATGCTACGTACGACTTATAATGTTGTTATTCTTGAAAGGGCGTTGTGTTGAGCTATTGTAAACTTTTACTTAATTCATTGACAGAGAGCTTTATTACATAAGCTTAGCTTATGTAATAAACTTAGCTTAGCTCTTGGTGTATGCGAATGCAAATTCTATTGCAAAATTGACTTGATTCTGTATTTCTAACCTTCCCTTAAAATTTGTAAAAGAACTTTTGGGAAACCCTGTTTCATTCTCGAGAGTGTCAGAATAACAAAAAAAAATAATGCTATGATGTGTTACTATTACATACTGCCTAAAATTATCTTTCCAATAATATTATTTGCCCAATTTAAATCTATAACGCCATATTCATAAAAAAATGTGATTGTTAGATGATTCCCGGAGATCCTTTCGAGGAAGTAGCGCGTTTACCTTCTAATCTTGCCGTGGTTCTGGTATTTCTAATTCCACTTTGTTTAGTATATCTATCTCAGTCCGTAGATGAAATGCCCGTGCAAACCCAGTAGCAAAGATATTGTACAATGTTCTGCGATAGTGAAAAATATTCGCAATCTCGTACAATTTCATAAAATATTATATAATGTCGAACAATATTGTACAATATCGGGCAACGTGTTGTGCTACGTGGGAAATGGGGACTGGAGGCTCTTCTGTTGGTCAGAGCAATCTTTGGAGCTGCTAGGTAGTACCTGAGGTAGAAATCAGCTTGAACTCCAATATAAAGGAGTAGGTTATTTTTCTGGAGGCTTTTCAGGGAATTCCTCTAGGAAGGCTAGCGATATATATTTCGCTTGAGAACTTCGAAAGCAACACGTCTGGTGAAATTATCCAATGAATTTGAAACAAGTTAACTGAAAAAAGAGCATTATAGAAAGGTTTTTAAATCTATTTAAGACTGCAGCAAGAGAAATGAGATCATACCGTCTTCCTCCAATTCTTGTTCCTCATCCATTCTATGCCATACTTTATGCCCTTACTCACTGATTGAACTAGCAAGTCTGTCCGCTAACCACAGTTCAGTTATTCATACTTTTCTGTCCTTTTTATATTATCTTATGTGTGATTGGTACATATCTTGCTGATGAGCAAAGATCGATTGAGAATAAATAACCTCAGGGATCGTCAAAAGGGTCAGTGAATTTTAGATAACAAACTAGCTGTTATGCTCGGCATTGCTCGGGATTAAAACACTTTTATGTCTAATATTTTTAATGAAAAAACTATTTTTGTGTAGAAAAATATAATACAAAAATTCCTTTATCGTCTGAAACGTTTTTACTTCAAATTTCGTTCACTAATAGTGAAGTCTAAGAAGGATTTTGACGAATGTTTTGGGTCAATTAATTAAATAGTTAAATTTCCATTAATAAAAAACGTCAAAGTAAACCAGAGCAATAGTTTCTTCCCGATAAAAATCATGAATAGTCTGCTTTTAAACTTTTCTTTAGTATTCTTCCAGAATTTTGTTTATATGTTCTAGCAACAGCTCTTCATACGTATTCTTGTTTTTTTACAATAAAAAATACATTGCTACAAATTGTGAATTTTATACACAATTCAATTTTTTTAAATTATTGAAACGAGAGCAACAAGTTTGAATGTAAATGCAATTTATGTCATTGAAAAGCTATTTTTTAAACTTTAATATAGTATAAAAATAGTTATTGTAACATATCACTTTCGAAAGATATCGCAAACCAGCGGGAGTGGACTCCCCTAAACTTTCTCGTATACTTCTCAAACATTTGACATTTCCCTCCCCCCTGCGTGGATAAAAAATTCGAACCATCTGTAACCCAGAATGCAATGACTATCAGAAGATTTTTCATTGTAGATTATAGTGATAGTAAAATATTGAGGTGAAGAATCATATTCCAAGAGATGCGTATGTATTAAAACTTAGCAATATTTATTTTTTATCAAATTCTAGCAATGCAGCGTGCGGAGGAGAAACGGGGTAAATGACCTCGTTCCGTTACCTCAGAATAGCTTGCGCATGCGCAGAGATTGCTTTCACTACGCAAGTAGAACAAGGAAAAAGTGACGTAATCCATCCACGTGCACAGAGATTGCTACGCATGCGTATGGAGAATCGGATTAGAAAAATTAATTATGCAATTTGAACGCCTTTTTCTTAACCAATTGAAACGAAATTTGGGCACAGATCTATAATTAATGTTAGCTACCATCATTCCAATTTTTATATATCTAAGCCAAAGGGTTGAGGAGATATAATTTTTACAAGTATGCGATTATACAGGCCGACAGACAGTCAACCCTTTGACGGATTTGGCCCAAAATTTTATACGTACCTACAATCATGACGATAAAACTGTGTACCAAATTTTATCCATCTAGCTATTCAAGTTTTTGAGTTATAGTGTTCACATGACTTCGGACATACAGACAGACAGACTTCCCGTTGACGGATTTTGTCCAAAATTTGATAGAAAGCTACTGTGTTTAAAGACCACATACCAAATTTCATCCCCGTAGTTCTAATAGTTTTCGAGTTATCGTGTTCACAGACAGACAGACATAATTCAAAAATTATGTTTTTTGGACTCAGGGAGGTCTAAAACGTGGAGATTCGTCGAAATCTCGAGTTCGAATTTTTTGACGATTGCAATACTTTCTCTTTGTATACTTCGTGTACAAGAAAGTAAAAAACGCAAAATCTTGCTTAATTTTTAATTTAAAAAAATTAATTAAATTTTGGGGCTTTTAAAGTTGACAGTGGTCTTTCACTTCTTTTAAAAGTATTTACAAAAATAAAAAGAAAATTGTAGAAAGTCTAACCGTTGCCTAGCAACGAAGTATCATTAAATTTGCTTTATTTAAGAATCGTCTGCCGTAATAATTTATTTATTAAATCCTGAAAAATTAATAAAAGTTGAAGGAAACATTTCACAGATATAAAATTGGTACCATTGAAAAGGTAAAATTTTGAACTTCAGGATGGTATAAAAATATTTTTTTGTGGGGGGGGGTAATGTGCTAGGGAATATAATATTAATACGGAAAACGGTTTCGGTTAATTTCTAATTAACTTTCGGACAAAAGTTGACAATAATCCTCCTCTTGTCTTAAATGATAAGTTTGTAAAGTTTGGTTGAAATTTCTGCAGTAGTTTAGGAGGACATGTGGAACATACCGACGTGCACACAATAACTTTTATTTATATTAAGATAATTAAAAATGAGAGAACAAATTTTATTTTTTCTCTGCCAGAATCCTTCTCTAATAAAGATGTTTAGAGATCATATCCAGCCGTATAATCTAAAAACTAATACTGATATTTTAAGTATACATCCACATAAAGTCTTTGTTTTCTTAATTGTTTAAGGACCAAGTTATTTTGCAATCTAAGGTATTTAGGACGAGCTAACTCGGCTTATATTCTTACGCGGTTCAAAGGGTTATGCAAAGAATTTACATTTCCTCAAAATGTTAAGAATATTTCATTAAAAGAAAGACATTGTCGATTACTAAAAGCTCATTAATATGGTATCAAATAGGATTATATTAAAATTATAATGGTGAAAAATCGTTTCTCGACAGTAACGGAAAAATTCTGACCAAAAAAATCGAGAAAATAGATAATTTTCTGGGGAAATGAACTTGTCATTTATTGATACAGAAAATACACAAAAGAAAGCAACAACTATTTATTGGAAACAGAAAGAAGGCAGTAAACTAGCACAAATTTTGTGTTAGAAAGAAAGAAAAGCGAAGAAATAAATAATTATCTAAGGAAGATGATATCAATGGAAAAGAAACAAATGTCGGCAAATATTTAGTATGAAAAGTGAGTTAGTTTTGATACTAATTTAATACCTACGGAAGAGAATATTTGCAGTTTCAGATCAGGAAGAGATCCATTCATTTTTCCTTTCATATTGTCTGTTATCACCTGAAGTAAAGGCCCTGTAAGTTATAAACAAAACTACTTAAAATTTTTAACATGAGAAATTTAATAGAATATATATAAGAAAATATTCAAAACTAAAATATCTTATCATTAAAAATAAGTCCTCAACTAATTCCATAACTTTGCTTTAGAATTTATTCCCTGTCTTTGCAGAAAGAATCGAATCTTCCTATCACAAAAATAATCTTCTGTTTCGAGGTTTATGCTCCATATTTTTATACCTGTTGCAGAAATGAGTATAGATATTTCTCGTATCTGTTGTTACTTTATAAAAATTTATATGCCTCTATGTTGACCTTCAAACTGAAAAGAACATAGTTTTGATGATTTTTTGCGCCTTTGAATTATTGTTTACATTCTCAACATGAACTCTCTCTGTTATGATAGGGGAGGGTCGTCGAATTTGGACCACCTGGAAATTTTTTAATGTTCAGTGATGGAAAGACAATTTTAATAAAAAACAAGTAGTCGAATTTCTTTGTAGTTTATTTATCTTCAGAACAGTGTAATAAACGTTTTATAAAATTCATTTTAAATTATGAGAAAGCAGGTTGGAAAAATGCGTCATCGGTCCATTCAAGGAAACCGTTTGCTTAAATTGGACCACTGTTTGCTCAGATTGGACGACCAATTTTTTTAAGGTCAATTAAAGCAAAAATATTTTTATTATTCTGTCTCTTACCAGAGCACAATGCCTGAACCGAAGTATGGCATTTTTTGCACTTATTTTTCTCCGTTTGTTGCCTCAAAAATGGTAAAAATGATGCTTATCCTAAAATTTTTAATCTTTTTAATCCGACATTTTATTGCTTTATTGTCCTTTTATTGTTCTTTTTTGCTTTGCCTTGTTCCAGTTTGTGAGAACTCTTAGTTACAATAAACTGCTTTCTGAACAATTCCTTTTGTTTAAGATAGTAATCCCATGATTTAAATAATCCATTTTAGGCAACTGTTTATGGTTTTATTGAGGCAACCGTTAAACAACCAGGAAATATTTCGCCTAATCTTATTTCAAAATTATGTTAATAAAATGAATACAGTAAAATGTAGCCAAAGAAATTTTCCATCCGAGGAAAAAATAACAATTTTTTCTACTTGATTTAAAATAGCGTAAGAGTTTTTGATTTCTTAAAATAATTAATGGATGATACGTAATTCTGAACATTTGTTCTGTAACTGTAACTACTTAACGCTTTCGGTTAAAAATTAATTCATGCACCCCATTTACATCATTACAGCATAACTTGCCTACTTTACGTCTCAAATATTTATTTTATTTTATTTATTTACAACCCGCCAAGGCCCAGCCTACTCAAGAGGGTTTTAAGGCCTTACACAGGCCGGAGGGGAAACATAAAACGAAAGAAATGAACTACATTAAAAATGAATTTACAAAGAACCCCAAGGGGTGAGCAGAACAATTTAAAAATCATTGTTTACAACAATGAACTTAAAAAAAGATGCAAAAACACAAAAAGCTTAACATTAAAAACACAAAAAGATTAAGAGCAAAAACACAAAACCTCAAAAAGCTTAACATTAAAAGCACAAAACGCAAAAACTCAAAAAGCTTAACATTAAAAGCACAAAATGCAAAAACTCAAAAAGCTTAACATTAAAAGCACAAAACACAAAAAGATTAAGAGCAAAAACACAAAACACAATAAGATTAAGAGCAAAAACACAAAACACAAAAAGATTAAGAGCAAAAACACAAAACGCAAAAAGCTTAACATTAAAAGCACAAAACACGAAAAGATTAAGAGCAAAGACACAAAAAGCAGAATCCCAATGAGCAAAAACACAAAATCTAAACATTGAAAACACAAAACACGTACAAAAAATAAAGATAACCAAATTAAAATCAATAGGATCTAAAACGAAAGAGTTACAGTCAAAAATCGAGAGACAATAAGAATTACAAAAACTACACAAAAGCGTAGAAGCACACAAGAAATCTAACAAAAACTTTACAATGGGCAAGATTCAATTCAAAAGAAAACAAATCAATTCCTAAAACCGTCGAAAACTCGAGAACTGTTAACAGAGTATTAGAATGACACCAAGTTGAAGAAAAAAATATTTAATTTTCACACTAGAAGTTATGATTACAGTCCAAATTTGATGACTCTCCCATATAAGGCAACTGAAAATTGTTTAGGAGCATGGGAATACATGCCGGAACAAACGGAACCCAAAGAAAGAATTAATATATTCAGATTAGCCGCGGAAGTGAAATGTAATTGTCTTATAAATAGAACTCTGTGTGCTAACATGGAGACAGCTTTCTTTCCGTTTATTACTATTTCATTCTTAGAAAAAGTAAGTAAACAAAAATGCGTATAATTCTCAGCATTTCAATATCTTTTGCAATATTTCAACTGCCTTAATATTGCAACAGTACTAAAAATAGCGATATAGACGAATTTTTGAGTGTTTCATCTTGCTTTCGTAACTTTTTTCACAGACTGACACATTTTTTAAAAAAATATGTCATGAATTACTCATCGTACTTAATGTTTATTTTATGAAATGTGTAACAGTTTCTCAATTAATCTTCTTTGTTGTTGTGTTTGAGCACTTGCCGGTTTATGAACGAATTCTGAAATCTCACCTGATCGTAGTTTTACTAGTTGAGGAGAGCTGAAAAAACAGTGGGAAATCAAATCGGAACTTTTTTCGAGAATATTCCAGTAAGGTTGTACCCAGCTTGGTATTGTGAGGTTATGAATTTTCTGAAAGAAAGCAAGAAATAATAAGCATGTTCCAAAGAAGTACAAGAAAAAGAAAAAAATCTGCTTATACATATAAAAATTCAAAAATCATATGCACTGGATTTTTCTTGGTTCTACGTTTTTCTCCAGTCGAAGTTTTTAAATTGCAGAAGAATTTTTGTTGAATTGAGGATATATTTTTCTTCAATCTCTCAATAATTTTCTGTTCCCTTGCTATTGATGCATGGCGAAGCATCCTTTTAGCAACAATTATATGAAAACTAGCCATCTTTGGTAACTTGTCAGGAAAACTTGCTTTCCGAGCCGTTAAACTATTAATATGGAATGGATTTATGTTCGCCTTCACTTTCTTTACTGATGGTTAACTTTCACCTTCTATATTTGATGAAACTGAGAAATATGTATGCAAAATTGAATTACCATTGCTCATCTCTGTTTTCGAAATTAAGGCTTTTAAATATTAAGTGTTTGGAACTAAATGTCTGCGCAAAGTCAAATTTAATAGCAAAAAAAATATTATAATATCAGACCAGAAACGTTGCTAAATATATATATATATCCAAATGGTATCTACCTGCCAATTGCAAGTTCCTAGACCTCACAGTTGAGAGATTTCTAGATAAGTCAGTCAACGAGTAGAATTTAACTATTGCGTGTGCAACAACAGGCGAGAGTAGGGATGGGGAGAACCTACCGGTTTTAACCGAAAACCGGTTTTTTTTTCCGTTAACCGATTTTTTTGGTTTTTACGGCTATAATCGTTTATTTTTTTAAAACCAATAACCGGGCAAAAAAAAAAGGATCCGAAAATAGGCTCGATTTTAGATTCGATTAGATTAAAAGTTACCAAATTTTGAAGCTTTGAATTTCATTATCTTAGACTTGTAGTGCTTTGCTTCCGTTCACACTCTGAGAGGCACAAACGAGTGACGTGTCTTAACTTTAGCCAATCGCATAAGGTGAACTCGATGACGTATTTCCTGTCTAAGTCTACGGCCACACGGCGGTTCTTCGCTGTTTTCTCGCGGCGGCCATTCCCCTCAGCGGCCGTATCCAAACCACGGCCGGCCACACGTGCGGTTTTTCTGACGCGAGCTCAGACATTTGTTTCTGTTTTCTAGTGCAACAGAGTGGCTTTATTCAAACTCTTGTTTGTGTGAAACTTTTGATACATTAGAAATGTATAAATAAAAAATTCATTCCATTTATCTCGTACTTGAAAACAAAATAAAAGTGTTTATAATTTCATTAGAGTTTTGGTTGTTTTCCCCCCCTTCAACTAAAAACAAATTTAAAGATAAATTATAGATTCTTAAATATTTCTTTAAAGTAAGAAGGTAATCGAAAGAATTCTTGCTTTAAATTGAACCATATTAATTCTTTTACCACCAACGCAATTTTTTTCGAATTAAGATACAGAGTAACAAATGTGCCGTGTAGTTGTAAAGTGGCCATCTCCAAATAAGAAAAGTTGTGAGAAAAGTGGATTTTCTGTCCCATCTAGTCAAAATGAGATTTGAAAAATAAACTGCATGGGATTCGAAGCGTTTCGGCAATGCATTCTAATTACCAATTCATGATGGTGAGATGTTAAGAAGGTCAAATAGACATATAATCTTTGAAGAAACGTATTTTTGAAAAGTGGAGATGGTTACTTTTGCAGCTACACGACACAAATAGCTTATTTTAGTTATACTAACGTCTAGTTTTGAAGCATCGCAAGTACTATTTTGTGGCGTATTTCGTAATTTTTAACCGCGATCAGATGAAAAGGACCAAACATTCAATTTTTAACAGAGTAATTATTAAAATTATGTTGTAATTGGGAAAAGGTAATAAGTACAATTATTTTAAACAATTTTATTTAAAAAGAAGCTGAGAAATGTAAACATTTAACAAAAAGCAATATAAAAGGATCAAAGATTGAACTGAATGATGTGAAAGTAAAACAAATGAAATTGCCAATATTTCAGCTGAAATATTCACATCTGTGATATAAAACTGGCAAAAAAACTATAGAAGTTCGAGAATCATAAGCTCACTATCCAAGTAGTATTCCTCGATATATTTATTTTAAATATCAAAAAATATAGAACAGAACATAACAGGGCCATATTAAGTCCTGTATTAGCCCTTGGGCAAATCAATTAATGGACCCTCCCCCTTCCATAACTACCAAAGTCAGATTTGTTTTATTGATTTTAATTTAATATCTATATAAGCAGTTTTTATGTAAATATAGTTTTGAAAATTTTATATGACATTTAATTGCTGGTCAGCTCCAAGAAAGTTAGTTTCATTATCTTGCGCTTAAAAAAATTTTTTAAATTAAAAAATCAATTTTTTAACAAAACGGTATAAAAGCAACAAAATTTGTTTTAGTACATTCCAAATACTCATATACAAAGTTTGACACTGATGTTGATATTTATGAATCAATCCTCCAACTGGAAAAAAAAAGATTGACCGCACATACCTGCAAGAGAAATTGAAAACATGAAAAAATTGCTAAGAATAGTGTTTTGAAATGTAAGTGGTACTTAATTTTAATTTAACCACGTTCGACTACGTAGAGAAATAACCCTGAAAATGCCTGAAAAAATTTCGATGCCTGAGGCCTCCGAAAGTTACAGAGCTCCAAAGACAGTTGCCTACTTGGTAATCCGACACTGGAACATATGAAAATACCAACGGAAACCGCCATAAGCAGCAAAGCGATTTATTTCCCGCGCCTGAAAAATAGACCCGAGCGCATCGTTTGCGGCAGTCGCGAAGAATGCACCCAAAGAAAGGGAGAAAACGGCGCGAAGGTCACGCGTGTGGCCGACTCCTGCTCTTCAGCATATTGTCTATAATTCTTCTGCGGTTGACCTTCAAGCAGCGACTGCTAGAACTCGCTCGTGTGGCCATTTACTAAGAGAGCACGGTGAAGCGAACGCAGAGTTTCTCCAGGCGGCGAGGCGCGATGTTGGTTGTTGAAGAATAAAAAATATATTTTTGAAATAATTACGGTCAAGTGATCCTCCCAATACTTCTCATGGATTCAGATTATATGTTTTCATAATTCAATGCATAAGAAAATACATCCTCAACAGGCCTATGAACGACAACCGCTTCCTCGAGGCATCTGATGGTTGAAGATCCAGCAGTCGGTAATCCACGTTTGAGCCGCCGGTGTTACATACCGCCCGATGGTTCGTTCTAGTGGGAACCACCAGTTTTCTATGGCGGCGGGAATGTGCTTTCCACTTCGGCATTAATTTGTTTTTATCCACTCCCACAATATATTAGCAATTAGATATCTGTAATTGATAATATATTGTGGAAGTTCGCCAGCTGTTCTGTGGAGTGTGTCATCTGTTTCTGTGGTCACCATGTGTTCTGTAGACCATCAGAAGGTTCTGATGGTTCCATCTGCTGTTTCAGTTTACAGTACTCTAATGCCAGTCGATCATTTCCAGCAAATGGTAATCAGCAAAAGTATGAACGGTGCACAAACTAATCTAACGAAATCATTTGCTAGTATGCAGTTCCGACAGATGGAATATCCAAGTGTGAGCCCCCGATGCTACACTCCGCTGGATGGTTCGTTCTAATGGAAGCCACCAGTGGTGAACGGCGGCGTAAATGTGTTATTATCCACTCTAACTCAGAGATGAGCGTTAAATGCTGTCTGGTAACCAAGTGTATGGAAGGAAAGGCTTTAATTAATTACTATGTATAGAAGAAGGGTAATAAAATTTAATGATCTTACCTCGGCTTTCAAAGTGTCATAGAAGGCCATAGGATTGAGACCTTTTGAAACATTGAATCCCGCTAGTTGCGATAGCTCATCGAAAGATTTCTAAAATCAAACACCACTGCTGAAGTGATAAAATTTAGTACACTAGTGAAAAATAAGGAACAGCAACATTTTTAATCTTAACTAATTGCATGCATTTATCCAGAGAGAAAAATAGATCAAAAAGCGTAATAAAGAAACTTCACTATCCTTATTAATATAACCAGATCATAGTGAGGAAATATTTTGGGCATTTCTCATAATGTCGTAACAAGCATTAACAGAATATTCCTTAAGGAAATTTCTCCTATTTAAAAATATTTTTAGTGTACTAAATGTATTTTGCTATATTTTTGATAGGTACGTCAGTACCATAAGTATAGTACAAATTTGTTATAGTTGTAACTGAATAAATACGACCGTATTTAAAGTTTATTCATTGCTTTCCTAAGCTGTTACGAGAGTATCTTCAAATATTGTATATTTGCAAATATTTCCGGATGAAATTCAGGATTGCGTTGTAACTATCAAGCAGAAATTTGAAGCCTTCGAAAAATTCTCTATCAAAACGCGATTACATTAAAACCTATTTGAAATTTTTAAGTATGGCTTTTGTTTCTTATATTGATTTAATGGTAAAAAATGTAAGAGGTGAGGAAATTCGCCCCAAAAATATAAGAAAGGTGCAGTTCGGGTCCGCTCCGTAGTTTTTTCGTGAAAACGTCGGGATAAAATCATACAATAAGTGTTTCGTATTAATATGTAATTTAATTATCAATCTCTTTAATACAATATTTACACAGAGTAGTATAATGGTTACAGAATAGATAAATCACAAGTGTATCGCAAGTGTCTGTGGTAGCTACAATACAATGTTTATATAATGTTATACAATGTTTCTTTTACGTACTGTCAAGTATTCTGAAAGTTTCGTACAACTCGAAAGAAAACTCTTTCGAGTTGTACGAAAATGTTATGTAAGTTATAATAAAAAACATTCGGAGTTTGAAATTTTTAATTTAATACCGATTTTTACTTATATTGTGATAAATATTTTTGTTGTCTCACTTTGGGTCCTAGTAATACTCCTCAAGCTCTTTAAAATGACACCAGAATCAACCTCCTAGCTAAACGCGTTGCCACGCTACACTTGTTCATAACCTTACATAAAGCTAATTCATAACAATCACGCGCATGCGCCTACACTGGTACGATGAAGTCACACGCAAAAACAAATGCTAATTAGACAAACTCTTACAGATATGATCTATCCGTTGTGGGGTCAACCATTATTTTCGCATTATTAGTCTCGTAGTTATTAGCGATTCAAATCTGACGGTATTTTGTCACACAAGAACGTTCGACCGAATAACACTGTAACGAGCGCAAAGACGTTTTCACGTCAAAAAAACAACTTTAACTATGCAATGTGAAATCGGAAAGTGAGCTGAAAACCGCAAGAGGGCGCTTTCTCTGGATCATTCACGAGCCCTTAATTGGCCCCTTCCTTTTGCAAAACTGCCTAGATAGGCAGAAGTACCTCACTTTGCTTCAATAGGTACTGCCCGATTTACCACGATTTACACTAATAAATCTATGAATAATAATATTCTTGTTTGTAAAAAATAGCAAATCTATGATCGATTAGTTAGTTCCAGCACGAAGGAGCTCCGGCACATTTTTTCAGGACTGTGCGGAAACAACTGGATGTTGCTCTTCGGAACAGATGGAATTGCCGCTGTGGTTCCGTCTCCTGACATCTCATCTCTGGCTTGATTTTTATTTCTGGGGTCAGCTGAAAAGTTTCGTATATGAATCGCCCATCGAGTCAATTGACAATATTATCACTCGAATTAGCGTCGCAGTTGCAGACGTTAGTGAAAAGCCAGGAATCTTTCAACGTCTACGCGATTCACTCATAGCAGATGTATTTCAGCTCGTGGTCGCTCATTTCAGCATTTGTTGTAAAGCTTCCGATAATGAAGATAATTTGCCCTTTATAATTCGCCTATAGTGTGTTCTCGTTTTTCACCACGCAAGTGACCTCCCCCTTTCACCGGATTGCCGCTTGCTTTCCGACTCCACACTGCATAATGAAAGTTGTTTGTTTTCGCGATTTGAAGCGCTGATTCGCACTCTTACAAAGAAGATACTGATATGGGTTGCAAGCACGATAATGAAGATAATTTGTCCTTTATAATTCGCCTATAGTGTGTTCTCGTTTTTCACCACGCAGGTGCCCCACACACACAGATTGCCGCTTGCTTTCCGACTCCGCACTGCATCATGAAAATTGTTTGTTTTCTCGAGTTCAATCTCTGATTCGCACTCTAAGAAAGAAGGTGCTGATATAGGTTGCAAATATTATCAATGAAAATTTTGATTCAATTTCAGCCCGACGAAACAATTAGGGATATATTCTCCCAACCGAAAAAAAATGAAAAAAGATTATCTCAGAAATAGTCAGAATACCCATTAATATTCAAATTGCATGTTTTTTCCAAAGAAATTAGAAATTTTCGAAGTACTTTTTACTTTAAATCATCCTTAGGATTTGCTTTCCCTGAAATAACTAATTAGGGCTCGTTTAAATATGCATTTTGTACTTCCTAACACGAAACCCATTCAAAGCGGCAACCCTTCTAATCGGACAATTTTAATTTGAAGGGTTGCCACTGTTAAGAGGTTTCGCTGTTACTAAATTGTTAATGAAGAACTTTCTTTCTTATTTGAATAAGAATCGTCCACAACATTAATTATTTTATTTTATTTTATTATTTTAAAATTGATTTTAAAATGTTTTTGACTTTCATTTCTTGAATAGAACATGGGAAAAATACTTTAAAAATCCTATTTTATTTTAAGTATGGTTTACGGCTAGAAAGCAGTTTGTTACCAACTGATAACACTGGGCTTTATTTCAGAAAATAATTTCCTTGATAAAATTCTATAATGTCAAACACAGCTAAAAATATTCAGCCTCAGGCAAAATATATCAATTTATTTTTTTAATCAGTGCTTAAGTTGCCATTTTTATGTTGTAAACTATTGTAATAACAATTTCAGTATGCATCCTATTGGCAACAGCATGCACGAGAGCTTCAGTCCTATGTAACGATTTTAGATGACAAAAATATCAATGATTGATATTGTATGTTGATTAAAGGCAACACTTAGCCTTTAAGAGTTATAAACGCCGGAATGGCGTCTTTAAAAGACACGTGTATGGCTTATTTGCAAAAGTATGTCAAGCACCGTGGTTCGCAAGAAAGATAAAATATTTCAGCAGTATAAACATCAGAACACGACAGATGACTTTAAAATGAGAAAGTTGCGTTCATAAAAAGCACAAAAAATGTAAAGCACGGCTAGTGCATATTAGTATTCAAATAAATCGAAGCGTAAAAATACATAAATAGGGAATACCTGATTGCTCCGGAAGAAGGACTGCACATCATCTGATTCAAACAAGTTCAAAGCCTCATCGGAAGCTCTAGGGCACACAGGAAAACTCAAGAACTGAGTAGAAAGTATCAATTTTTATTAGATAATCACTCAAAGACAAATTAACAGCACAATCAATTGTAAATGTAACATGAATTAGTATAAGAAGTGTTATTTACTTAGTTTATTTTAGTTATATTAACGTCCCTTTTTGAAGCAACGGGAGGGCTATTTTATGACGGACCTCGTATTTAGTGCTCTTTACTTACGGACGAGTTTTCTGGTTTGTTTATTTTGGTTTCACAGAACTTCCGTGGTGAAGGTTCACTTCCGTTTCCCAGTAAATCTCCAATTTAAGCGATCGCCAAATCCAATTGGATTCCATATACAGCGCCAAGTTGGAATCAGTTCTTTCTTGAGTACACAAAGCGTCAAAAAGAGCGATAAAGAATAATTATGGCAATCTTTCCACAAAATTAGGCTCTTATTTTAAGTAAACATTGAGAGGTTCAACAATAGAAACATAAAATTTAATAAGCCTCAGTAACGCAGTAGGTAGCGCGTCAGTCTCATAATCATAAAATTTAATGCTTTTAAAGTGTATTTAAGCCATAACAGTAGAAAACTCTAACTTTAAATATTAATTAACATCTTCAAACAGAGTGTCGAGATTTTGAAGATTCCCATTGACTTAACATTAACACCGGAAGTTGATGGGTAAGGTGGAAGTCATACTTTACCGCAAATAAACAAAACAGAAAACTCGTCCATAAGTTTTATCATCCCACGTAATTTAAAATTTAGAAACAAAATAAAGAATATATTAGAAAATAATAGTTTGGAAAAATATAAAATTGTTAAAAATTAAAATTATAAAAATATACCAGAAATTCTCCATAATTAAAAATTATATATGAATAACATTGACCATATTTGTTTAAAGGAGGCTTAACTTATAGCAACAAATTCCATGAAAAATTCCTTAACTGAAATAAACAACTTTTATGCTGACATAACTATTATGTAACAATTCTACTGTTATAATACTTTCTAAACATTTTAAAAAAAGAATACGAATTAAAGTATCCGACTGTGTTCGGAGACATTTTTTTGAAAAATAACTTATATATATATATATATATAAAAGAGGCAAAACATAATAGAAAAACAATAAAATAAAAAACAAACATTCATATCAAATTCGAATGGATATGAAAAAAATCGAATTCAAAGTATATCCGAGTAAAGACAAAAATGCGAATAGTAACAGATGGAAAAATATATAAATATATCACATACACAATGAATGCGCTAAAAGCTGCAAGTCCAAAAGCGCTGTGGTAGAAGATAGATTCATTTCACATTTTATACTCTTTCATTTTTTGATTTATACTCTATATATATTAATGTTATTTTTCAACTGCATATGTTTTAAAACTATGAAAATATTGTAAAATTAGGCCTTCAAAATAATATTTTTTTAAAAAACTGAGAAATTTGAAGAAAAATGACTAAAATATTTGCCTTACGCTAACAGCCATAGACTAAATCATATTCTAAATATACATAAATCATTGTAGGAGTACATTTTTATGACAGTTATCTGTGTTATCCTTTAAAACTTTTCTTGTACTTCAAAATAGTTTTGAGATATAGCTGAACATAGTTACTAAACTGGTAATTTTTCATAAAAAATGATTTTCGTTTATATTTAAGCACTTAAAAATAATACTTGATTTTAAAATTGACCTTAATTTTTAGAGGAAAACATCAAGCATATTACAGAAAACAATCTCAGAAAATTTCATATCAATACTTGAATAACGTTTTGAGAAATCATTATTACGGTTGACAGTTTTCCTCAAAAATATCATTTCTCAGAAAACACATTTAAAATTTTCATGCAATATAAAATAATGCTTACAGTTCGGTAATAAAACAGCTGCAACTCCATTTGTAATTCACGTAGAGTAAAAAGTGAGACAGTTTTAGAAAGCTGGTTAAACAGGCTACAAAATTAAGTCATAAAAAGTTTTTTAAAAAATACAATTTCATCAAAAATGACGATTTTAAACCAGTCGGATACCTTAATATTGCAAATTAAACTAGTTATAAAAAATCTTGTCTCTCTTTTCCCACAGATGGTAGCTGGATGGGAATTCTTATGAGCTGGAAGATTTTATAATTCTTTATTCGTTACTCAAGCATTTTTTAGTCTCTATGGGGACTTTAGCCTTTTTTTATTTTTTAAATCGATTTAAAATGCTTTGAAATGAACAATAACATTAAAAAAAAGATTCTAGACAGTTTTTTTTTTTTAATTTGCAATCAAAGTTCGCCTCTCAGAATTCGCGGGAAAAACGATCCATTTTAGCGCGAAACGCGTCTGACGTCACAGTTGCCTGACAGGAGAGACACAATCTTCCTTCCCGTTCGCTCTCCATAGAGATGCTCTTTTTTCTATATTTTCCGACTATCGCATGAGATAAAATAATGTCGGCAAGATACAAGTATTGTTTTGTTCCTAAATGTAGTAATACAACTGTAACGGCACCCGATAAATTATTTATCGATGTGCCAAGAAATTATGTTATGTGCAAAAAGTGGTGTAAAGCGATCAAGAGAGATCTGAAGCTTAATCCGAAATTATCAGCAAGCAGCATTCGTCATGTCTGTGGAGATCATTTTGATGTGAGTTATTAATTTATATTATACGTCATCCCACCCCTTGTGAAAAAAACTAAAGGCAGAAAAAATTCTTCATTCGTAAAATATTTTATTTTCAGGTGATAGGACATGAACTATGTATTTTTAAGGTAAAAAAAATAATATAGTGCCCTTCAAAGAATCATTGACACCCCATAGCAATATCAGGAAGCACTGCAAAGAAGAGCCTTGAATGTCATATTTGTTTTCTGTTTTCGATATAAGTATAAGATGAGGTTAAACGCATAAGTACCTGTATGAGCTCGTATTGAAAGATTACGTGGTAGCCACGTGTAGTTTTAAGGTTCTATTGTTGATTAAGGTTTATAAATAGATTTAATAGTGTTTCTATTTTGACATCGATTTTAAAAAGAAAATTATTTTATACTTTTCGCCACCACGGTTTCGTTTAATTTTTTAAAAGTTTATTTTTATTTTTTCAAATGAAAATTTAAGCGCGGACACATATATGAAAACGTAGCTGGTCTTGAGTGGTTTGCTGCTTTTTTTATTTATGCTGATTTATTCACACGGGGATAGTGATGATTTAATAGCATTACCAGAATTAATTTATTTCTTCATTTTCAGTGGATTTTTTTTATGGGAGTTTAAAGATTTCCTTTCCTTTTTTATGCCGAATTCCGTTAACATTAAAAAGAAGTTAAGCTAGAATTAATTTTGTTTCATCGGTTCTGTTCTTAACGCTTTTTTTATTTTTAATCACTATGCAAATTAGTATGTATGTTACCGCTAAAATGCAGAAATCAGTTAATGTGCACATTACCTAGCTAATCTGCAGATTAACTAGGGTGATCCGTTAAACTGCCGAAAATTGTTTCATTTCTGAAATTACATAGATAATCTGCAAATTACATATGTAATCTGCACATTACTTACTAGGTACTCGTTAAAGTGAAAAAAAGATCTTTGCTGGGACAACAGAAACATTTCTACACGCTTAAATTAACGTAGTGTTATTTATTTATTTTTCGATATCTAAAAAAACAAGTTAATACAATCAACCAATTACTATAATAGAAAGAATCAAATGGTTTAAAATATTATTATAATTAAGGAAATGAATTTTTAAAACATATGATAAAATTATGCTTACTTATTAGTGAAATCTATAGATTGGTGTCAATTTGAAATACATAGCAATTGGTTTTTGCGACAAGCACACCTATTTGTGGCACATTTAGATTTGCAGTCACATTTTCTGAAACCCTTCCCAGTACCAAGCGATTGGTTTATTTCTGTTTGACGTAAAGATATTTCTACAGCAGGGCCATCTTCTTTCGTTAAAAATCTCTCTTTTCAAACACTAAATTCAGATTTTGCATACAGTTTTTTTTAAAATACCCCTTTTAGTACCAAGTTTATTAAAGCCATCCTCTGTTTCACTAAGAACCATAGCTAAAATCGAGCGAGCATCAGATTTTGCTCTCTACTTTGGGTACTTTAATTCTCACAGCACGAAACCAAACTAAAAGTGGAGGGAGAGGGGGAAGATGTAGGGAAAGAAAATGAGGGAAAGAAACTTTTGAACTTTAACGGTACGGAAGCCGTTAATGTGCACATTACCTAGGTAAAATGCGGAAAACTCTTGATTCCGCACGTTAACGGAGCAAATCAGTTAATCTGCAGATTAGCTAAGTAATGTGCACATTAACGTCTTTCGAACTTTAGCGGTAACATACACACCATGGTATACTGTTTGGATTCTGAGTTATGACAGTGTTCTTCAGCTCAGTTGAGCATTTTATTTCATTTTTTGTTTTATGTTGTTTCACTGAGGATGATTATAAAATAAAAAAAAGTAGAAATCTTACCGTTGTGCTTTTATTCCTCGTATCTCGGCCATTATAAAATCGGAATTTTTCTTGAAATATATTGCTATCATTGTAGAATCCATCCTTGGCAAATTATCCGATTTACCTTGTACAAAACCAATATCCATTGTGAAACTGAACGTTGAATAGTAGAAAAGCCAAAAACTTCACTTTTAAAATGTTAGCTGGTACAAACGCCTTGATTGAAAGCAGGGCACAGAAGTAGCGAAAGAGAAGTATGCGAAGGAAGGCAACTGTGACGTCAAAATCTACTCGGCCAATGAGAGTGCGTTTCGGATTGCTTCATGATTCCTGCTATTTCAGTGCATCTTTCGCTCTCAATATTTAAATAAATAAATTTTTATGTAAAATTTCACTTGCATATTTGAAATTAGAATGATTTTTTCTACAAATAACGATGGATGGTTTTCACGTGTTTTTAAAAAATGCTGAAGTTCTTCATTGGCCACCTATACACGATAGGATTTCATAAAAGAATAATGTGCAGGAAAAAGATTACTTCATTCTATGCTATGCTGTAATTAAAGCCGGCGCTGATTCAGAAGTAATGCTGTGCCTTATTACACACACTTATATAATCAATAATAATAAAAATACAAAAAATTGAAATGAAATGCACTTTGTGGAAAAGAATGCAGAATGCTGGATTTTCTGTAAAAAAACCCGTTATATTTCTTCATTCTTTTCCCACACACTGCGCTTTCTCCTCAGGGCGGTCGCCATTTCGTTTCTTATTAAAGCTCCCACGGAATTAGAGTCATCTTTCTCTGACTACTGCTACTGAAAAAAATGCACAAACTGCATCTCATTTTACTTTTTCATATTTTGTGCAGGGGAAAGTGGGGCAAAACGGGATACCTAAGGTTTCAAGGCCTGTTGGAGCTAAACTATTCGATATAAAACTTGTCAAATTTTACTAAAATATTCTTTATTTATCAGAGTTTAATATATCTTCCAGGAAATGTCATAGTTTTGCTATCTTTTTCACTAATGATTTTTTTATAAAAAAAAGTCAAAGTATCCCGTTCTGCCCCACTTGTGGTTTAAAACGAGATGTACATGTTAACTCTATGGGTAATTAGAGAAAACTAGGTTTTCAGTGGAAAAGTGGCATATTTTTTATTTTATGTGACAATTCAAGAATTACAATTTTCTAAGGCTTAATAATAGTTATAATAGTTGACAATTTAAGAAAAAAGACGATTTTTTAAAAATTTAACAATAATTACAATAGTTGACAATTTAAGAATAAAGACAATTTTTTTAATACTTATCAATAGTTACCATAGTTAACAATTTAAGAATAACTACAATGGTTAACAATTTAAGAATAATTACAACAGTTAAAAATTTAAGAATAATTACAATAGTTAACAATTTACGAATAATTACAATAGTTAACAATTTAAGAATAATTACAATGTTTTAAGATTTAACAATAGTTACCGTAGTTGACAATTCAAGAATAAAGATAATTAGCTTAAGAATAGTAACAAGTAAGTAAGAATAATAATAATTCACATAACGTAGTTGTCTTTATTCTCCGTGGTATTTCTCCGATTTAATGGACTCGTTTAGGTTTTTTTTTCATAAGACGGCTTTGCAGTATTGATACTCTTCTCTTTTTGATTGTTTTGTTTTGTTGTTTTCTTTGTCTGCTTTCTGAGTCACCACGAAACAATTTTCTCTTCTTTAATAGCATTTTTTAATTTTCTTTTTTCTTTTCTTCTAACTGTTGAAAATGCTTTCCATCAGATCCTTTGATGCGAAGGTCAAATAGAAATGGCCCTCACAGAAATCAGAATTTTCGCTACAAATTTTACTTTGACATGCAGTTGGGGGCAAAGATTGGACCTTCCTTTCTGCATAAATCGAAATTTATAAACCGAAAATTGTCGAAAAAGCGCTTAGATCAAATTTCGTTACTTTTGGATGAACAGAATTTTTTATTATGGAGCTCCCAACACATCACGATATTTTAGCGTCACTCTGTATTTATACAAAAAATACCGACATTTTAAAAATAAAACTATACATTCAAGATGAAAATTCTTTTCTCTAACAGTAAAAGGCATAGAAACATACATTATGTCATTCATAGACGATGCGGTTGCTGTCGTGATTATCTATGCACACTGAACTTGAGCTGTTTTTGACAATAGGAACACCAAATGGATTATTCATCTTATTATTCACTGCAAAAAATAATGCATTTAATCTTAGACAATTACAGCTGTATTTGATAGTATAGAGAGAGCTACGGTTTATACCTTTATTCCCAATTAAATAGACTTGGATATAATGC
>BGPR01008970.1:10920-24922 GCA_013235015.1 Araneus ventricosus | reverse complement strand
AAAAAACCCTCTGTAATGCTCTATGCTTTGACTCAAAAGTTATTTCAGTTCTATACTGTAGGTTAATTAAAACTCACACTGTTGTCTCTCTTGTGATATTAAGTGCAACTGATTGTGACTGGCAGCAACAGCGCACTCTGGAACTGCAAACAACCAGTAGAGGCCAAGCGACTGACCAAGACGCGTTGCTAACATACATCTCTTCTTTTATACTTTGGTTTAATTTTGAGATTATGTGTATAAACTTGTCCGTGTGAAACTTAAACATAAATTAATAATTACATTAATTCGACTGTTTCCTGAATCAAAAACAGACCAAATTCTCACATTTTAGTTAGTCTCAAAAGTTCAAAATAGAAAATTTTGAAAAACGATTTGTCGCATTTCAGCTTAAAGAATGAAGATAATTCTCAAAAGTTCCAAATAGAATATTTGAAAAGCAAATTGTCACATTTTAGTTTAAAGAATGAAGAAAATTCTCAGAAGTTCAAAACAGAAAAGTTTGAAAAACAAGTTGTCACATTTCAGTTTAAAGCATGAAGATAATTCTCAGAAGTTCAAAATAAAAAATTTTGAACAAGAAATTGTCACATTTTGGACATTTCAGATTCTTATTCATTAGAAAGTTATATGGCGCAGCATGGTCAAATTTATGACTCTTGCGCTACAAAACCAAACTCAAACTCTTATTCATTAGACATTTTTGTTCATATTTTTTTACTTATTGACATTTAGACTTTTCAAATTGCCATATTAGACATTATTTCACATGAAAGAATGAGAAAATTTTGAAAATCAAATTAAGATTGTTACTTTGTCTTCGGCATAAGGAATGTAATGAACAGGAATTGGTTGCCAGTCAAGATCTTTTTCAATCTTCCAGATTCCTATCGGTGCGTAAAACGAAGCTATGTTGGCTTCTACGCTTCGCAAGCATCGGTCCGAGTCTGAACTGTTGACAAGAATCTATCAAACAAAAGAAACAAGAAAATTTTAACATTTTGAAAAGAAACTATCATAGACTTCTAGGTTTTAGTCCAAATTATTTCATCTTCAACTCATTAGGATTTGTGTAAAATACAGACGAATTAAATTTGTAAAGTTAAAATATCGTTACAAAATATCATGTTTTTTACACATTAAATGAACTTGACTTATATCATTTTTGTAAAAATGAAATCTTGCATTGGATTTTTCTCTCAGTTCCTGATGCAGAAAAGTTTTAAAATGTTTCTTAGTTGTGTATCCCCTGACGATTTCAATGCAGTATTTTAACTCTTCAATGCACGATTTTTTAAATTTCAAAATAAAAATTCTTTTTGGCATGGGAAGTTCACATATAAATTTGTAAAGTAAAAATATCGTTACAAAATATCATGTTTTTTACACATTGAATTAACTTGACTTATATCATTTTTGTAAAAAATGGAATTTTGCATTGGATTTTTCTCTCAGTTCCTGATGCGGAAAAGTTTTAAAATGTTGCTTAGTTGTGTATCCCCTGACGATTTCAATGCAGTATTTTAACTCTTCAATGCACGATTTTTTAAATTTCAAATTAAAAATTCTTTTTGGCATGGGAAGTTCACATATAACAACAGAAAATTGCACAAAAAAATCAAAATAGAATTGTGATATTATTAAATTTAATTTAATGAATGTATAGAATCTCTATTTATTTTTTACTAGCAGCCTTCGGCAACTAGCTTGTTCACCAAGAATATAATTTCAGTTGAATCTCTTATGCATGATTTCATTTTCACGGTTCCCTTAAAAAGTCTATTTTAAATTTCAAATTGTGATAGACATTTAATCCGTGTTCTTTCAGTATCCTTGCACCTGTTCTGTTCGTTATCTGCATGAATGTCCCCAAGGGAGGCAAGGTGCTAATTGTGTAACATATAATTGCAGATCATCGCCGCCAGCTTCACTTTCTTATTGTTCTTGCAAAATATGCATTTGATTTTAGCATTAAAATGGCGCAGCTTATTTTACGTCCAGCAACATGATAATTGGATTGAAACATATTGATAAAAAGAATTAAAACATAACATTATACATTAAGATATTACCTCAGATTTCAACAATGGAAGAGAAACACGCAAATAAATATTTCTTTAAACAATGCAAAGCATTTAAATTTCATTGCAAAAATGAAAAATGTATTCTATGTAAGCATGCAAATCAGTTTCTAATTAAGAGTGCTTCACCTAATAAAGATTTTCGGAACATACTCACGACAATATTGAAAATTTCGGCTTGCTCTAGTTATTTATATTTCTAACTGGTGAACTTCGTCAATTCTTACTCAACTGTAAATGGCAAGCAAAAACGTTCCGTTAACAGTAAACGACTTCTACTAGTTTTTCAAAATGTTTTGTCATTGGGCATTTAAGCGAATGCAAACATCATAAAGACATAAGTTAAAAAATGACTTACAAATAAAAATCAAAAGCATTCTTCACATATTTAGTAAAAGTTTTAAAAGAATATTTTTTTTAACTTGAACTGTGATCCACCTGAAAATAAATGAAATTTTCTGATTTTATGCCTTGTAACGAGCTACTTTTCCTTCATGAAATCAAGAAAAACAAAATCAAATCTTTAAGAACTGACACAATGTTAATGTATTGAAAGAATTAGCCCTATATACGGAAAAAAACTACCTATGTACTATATTGTGACTATTATCCCGAATAGCTATAAAGGGTTTAATGATCATACTATTTTAAGAGCAAAAATTGGTTATCTTTATTTTTTACGAATTGAATCGCATACAGATTAGGTTTCCAAGATAAACTTCCAAATATTTTTTTATCAATATGTCAGACAACTTTTTAGATCAGATATGCTTCTGCGTCGACCAAATTTTTTAATTAATGACGATTTCGAATATCAAATCTTTCAATGCCGAAATGTCTCATAGATCTATATATTGATCTAGTTGAAGGTCTTAGGATCTAATTTGTTGACAGATTGAAAATTTAAAGTCCTGTGTTTCATCACTTGCCATTTGATGTACGGCCAACCAGTAATATCTGCCATAACACTTCAGATAAACATCAACTCACTCGTATTATGCTGCATGGGAAATGTCTTACAATATTTGAGAGTTACAAAGAGTTTCTCTTTGTTTCCTTTTAGCATCGTGGTGGGAGCTTTTGTTCGTATATTTTAATAGCACTATTTCAAAAACTTTATCTTCAGTTTTTCTATAACCTTATAGCTATCGCTGTATTTTGTGAACGTTGCTTAATCAATACCAACACTCAATGGATTAAAGAAGTGTTCCTCTTAGCTATAAATTAAATAAAAGTTTTTCATTTTATTTAGCCAGGTATAATTGAAATTCCAACCTAAATTCCATTTAACAATGAGGAACTCCATAAGTTCTGAGTTCATCATCCTTTGACCTTTTCGATTTTTGAGCAAAATGCTCTGAAATCATGATCAGAAATCCTCGAAGGACAAAACTGTTGGTCTCAAAATGGAAAGATCGTGGCTTTGACTATCCTTTGTGTTACAAAATCGCCTGCACTGTTTTGCAATCGTCGAAATTCAATATGACTACGAAAATTGACGTATGAAAAGCAAAATTTGGCTTGAAACTAGCTAATAAAACCGTATAGAAATTTAAAAGGAAGATCTTTTATCTACTTTTAAGAGCAAAATGTGTTATGCACAGTAGGGTGACTAGGAAAAAACCGATTACAGTGCCAATGGCAAAAAAAAATTAATATTTAATGAAAATTTACAGAAATTACAAAATAATACTTGGCATAAAATGGAATTGAGATGCAAGAGAGATACAAACACAACCCTTTTCCATTTAAAAGTCAAACCAATAAAGACATTTACAAGACCACAGGCTCAACTTTGCATTCCGAAATACTCTCATTTAGTCATTTGCTTCATCAATAAGAAGTTCCGAACACAGAAATAATTTCAGCTTCCAATTTTCGAGTAATTTCTAATCTGGATGCCAAATATTTTTGAAATTCAGATATCTCAACTTTAATGAATTTTCAGGCATTCATAATATCATTGTTATTAGTAATTATGCATAATTAGGTATTTTAAAAATTACGTTACGAAATTTTTATTAAACATTTTGTTTCATATTGTTATGACCGATAGGCCGCTAGTTTGTCCATTTTGCTCTATGGGTGAGTGGATCGTCGTGGGCAATACGGGATTGTTCGGTTTTCTCGAATAAGTTTGGCTGTCAAAGAGTTAACTAATTAAAGATGTTTGCAGAAAGACTAAATTAATTATTTTACTGAAGGGTGACATACGACTATTAAACCTTGAAAATTTTCAATTGTATGAAAAAATATACATATTATTTCCCAGTATTTTCTGAACAATTTAAAGCAATTCCCGTTAAAAAATTCCATTAATTATGAAAGTTATGAAGAAAAATGTATCAGCTGTTCAATGAAAACATGGAAAATGGCCATATCTTTAACGCGCTATATCTCAAAATGTGTTTTTTGATATTGAGCGCATTATATCTCAAGAACTATTGAATATTTTTACATAAAATATTTACTTAATTGGTATTGTGCTATGTTCTACAAATTGAACCACAATTTTTGTACATGTTTTCTCCGAAGAAGTTTTTTCGGGGGTAAAAAAACTTGAAATTTTAACTATTTTTAACATTTTATTTTAAATTGGTATATAAAATAGAAATTAAATTTAAATGTTAATACATTGAGGTCCAGTTTCTTAAACATACTGTTTGGATTACTTAGATACCCAAAAAATTGTATTTAGACCAATACTTTATCCGTAATCATGCGCGCAAGGTGACTATCTCATTTTTCTCCAAAAATTATACCCATGTTACTCTCTCAAATAAAAACATACCAATATAAAGGTTTGAAAATGCGTGTACTATAAGAAAAATAACAGATATTTTTCTGGAAAGAAAAGTGAGTTTGTAAATTGCATTGTTTCAGAGATATAACGTACCGAATTTGACAGTTTTCACTCCAGTTTTTCGAGGAGTCGTATGACCCCTGGAAGTAAATTTCCGAGTTTCTACGTACAGATTTAGTTATAGAGCAAGATCTTTTTCTCATGAATTATTTCAGAAAATCGGAACAGAAATATTGCTTTAACTTACTTCATTCGGATTCGAGGTTATGAAATCCTTATACCTAGAACGAAGATATTTTCCGACTGCGTACTGCTGCTTCCTCCCAAGCTAAAGTAGAACAAAAACGTATCTTTAATATTACAATTCAACAGAAAGCGTAGAATCGCCAATTAAAAATTATTTACAAATGGTAAAGAAATAAATGGAAAAAAGGCATAGCTCATTGGATGCGATGCAGTTCATTGGATATATCTTAAAAATAGAGAAATATAATTAATAAAAACACTATCTAATATCACACTTTTATTAGAGTATTAAAAATTAAAATGTTCAAAAAATTATTTTTAATTTGCAGTTTTTAATTTATAATTTATTAGCATAAATATTACTGAATCCAGAAATCAACTTTCATTAAAATTCAATATCGTCTCCAGTAAAATAATTGTGGCATTTCTTACAACTTTGATACATACATTTACATAGTTATTCTAATTATTTTATTATTTCCTGACACTTTTGATACAATTTATCGGCATATTTTTATCTATCGAGCATATAGCTGTCCATAAAATTGCACAAATACTTTGAATATAATAGGAACGAAGTCTTTATTAACCATAAGTTCCTGAGTAAATTTTAAAAGTCTAAGCATTTGATGACTCAAAGAAAAGACGTATGAAATAAATATAATCTAAAGAAGTTTAGTTGGTTGCTACGATATAAATACGAATTAAGGGAAGTTCTAATTGTGAAAGAGTTAAAAATACAAAAATAATAATAAACAATGGTGAGGAATAAGAATCTGGTGGATGGCGTCATCAGAGGCCATTCATCCATGCAGATTCAAAACCAGAAAAGGTTTTCTGTAGAGGAAAACAAATGTCTAAACTTAATGAGAATTTTCCTCTAAGGCCCGAACCTACTCCGGAATAAATTGGGAAGAAAAACATTTATCCACAAAGAAGAAATTCAAAACAGTCTTCTTCATCTTCACTTATAATTTTGAGTGCACATTGTTCTTTAGAAAAAATATTATTTTATTCCGCTTTCTTATTCTGAATTGAGATCTTGATTCTCATTTAAAGGTTTTATAGATATATCGTTCGCTTGGAGAAAGAGTGACACAGCTAGAAATTTTCCGTGTTGGAAAACTTATATTTCATCGAGATGGGATGTTACGACTTCAGTTTCAATATTTATCGCTGAGAAGGGAAGTATCGGCAGTCTTACAGTGCATCTAACGCCCTGCTATCTTACGGATAAAAGACCTAAATATTCAAACTTCAACCGCTTCGCTTGTATAATTTCATCGTTTTTTTTTTTAATTTTCCCTTTCAACAGAATGATACGCATTTCGTACGAAATATTATGAAGCAATCAATTGCAAAAGAGAAAACTTAAAATGTGGTCAGATTTTTATTAGCAACTGCATGCATAGTGTTGAATTTTACCCTATACTGAGCGAATTTTTAATTCCTCGAACACAGTTGTGTGAATCTATTTAAAGGTTTATAAGAAATGCCAGAAAGTATTGCCTCATCGAAATTTCTGTAGAAAGTTTCTTACTGCAAATCCAAATTGCGGTAATTTAAGTCAAGTTTGGAGATTCAGTATGTGCCAAATTGCAAATTTTAAAAAGAGATTGAAAAAGAAGTTTCAGGCTTCACGGTACTATGTCACTAGCAATACCTACTAAGACGTTTTTCAACTATTTGAGAGTTTGTTGGATACTTGCATTGCTTACTAGGTTGAACGAAATCCATCTAAATATTATACGATTTGGTGCTGAATTCTTTATATTTTTACTGTATTTATTTACGTATTGGTACTTACTGCATTTTAAATGTCTTGTCCTTGACTATTTTATTAAAGTTTATAAATTACAGGGGCTATAAATTACATGGTTATTATAATTAAAGCTTTTTATTTAGATTCTATGACTCTAAATGAAGCAAAATTTCAATGTCAAAATGCTGTCACAAATAATCACAAGTGACTTGCTCTGGAAACAAAAAAAAAAGAAAGATAAAAATAGAAAAAATATTTAAAGTTTCCTTCAAAAGTGGCGCTGAACTATTATCTAAAGCTGCTTTAGCAAGTGTTTTTTTATCACTCAAACAAAATAAAATAGCTTATATTTGAGGTTTTTCATCATCTTTACTTTACCTGAAAACGCTGCCGAAATCCAATTCCGAATGTGCAGTCTTTTTCGTTCAAAATACCATTTTTATTCAAGGTGGTTTTTTTTCCAAAATTTCATTAGGATTTAGTATACAGTGGGTTGCCGATATAATGTGGAAACTTTAAAATTTGCATATTTGTTTTGAATATCTCCCAAAAATCTGCACGGATATTCTTAGAATTTCAAACATGTAAAGATTAGGCATGGATTTATATTTTACCCTGACGATTCGATCACAAGAATATTTAGGTGACTGACCAGAAACTGATAAGTACAAAAACAATTTCGACTCATCCCCTTTCTAAGAAAGCTGATAACAAGATGAAACTTACATTAATGGTTATGTTTGATATACATAATATTTACATGATTTTTCTTAAATAAAGCATAAATATGTCGGAAGATATAATGGTTTCTTTAAAAAAATCCCAAATTTTTCCGTATGTTTTTTTGTTTATAATTTGCAGAGTTTAAACTAAATTGCATGAAAGTCACAGAATACGTGACAATATATTAGAGACGCATTGCATTAAAATTTGAAGTAAATGCTTTCAATATTAAAGGAAATATAAGTTTTTTAATAAATATAGCATAATTTTACTTTCATGAAATAAGAGCTAGATATATATGGCAACTTAAATGAACATTCCAGATCAATAACTTTAGTATTCAGAAAGATATCGGCATTGCAACTTGGTGAATTTCGTTACACTCTAAGAGAGACTTAATGATGAGGATTCTTGCGCAAACTGATATTTTTAAAACTTGAATTCTTCGAATCGTAATCGTCGAACTGTAATTCAACTTTCATAAAATTCAATATTACTGTTTGAATATTCAAGTTTAAAAAATATCAGTTTGTGCAAGAACTCTCATCAGTAATCTTCTCTTAGAGTGTGCCGAAATTTACCAAGTTTCAATGCCATTACATTAATGGTTAGGTTTGATATACATAATATTTACATGAATTTTCTTAAATAAAGCATAAATATGTCGGAAGATATAATGGTTTCTTTAAAAAAAATCCCAAATTTTTCCGTATGTTTTTTTGTTTATAATTTGTAGAGTTTAAACTAAATTGTATGAATCTTTCTGAATATTAATGGCTTGAACTGGAATTTTCATATAAGTTTCCTATATATCTGACTGTGAAGTTATGAAAGAAAAAATTCAATTCGATTCGCACATACGCAGTAAAAAATTATTTAATAAAAACATTCTTATTTCCTGTAATATTCAAATTATTTAATTTAAATTTTAATATAATACTTTCTTTTACATATTGTCTAGTATTCTGTAAGCTTTGTGCAATTTAGTGGAAAACTCTGCATGTTATAAGCAAAAAACTTGCGGAAAAATTTGGGATTTTTTAAAGAAACCTTTATATCCTCCCGAATATTTTTGCTATGTTTACGAAAATCATGTAAATATTATGCATATGAAACATAACCATTGATGTAAGTTTCATCTAGTTATCAGTTTTCTTTGAAACGGGATGAGTCAAAATTTCTTTTGTCTTCATCACTTTCTGGTAGGTCGCCTAAACGCTCTCGTGACCAAAATACTCACTGTAAAATGTGAGTTCATGCTTTATCTTTACATGTTCGAAATTCTAAGAAAATCCATGCAGATTTTCGGGAGATATTCAAACAAATATACAAATTTTAAAGTGTCCACATTCTATTAGCAACCCACTGTAAGTGATGCTTTCTGAAAATGCCGGAAAAAAAGTGCATAAAAACTATATTTTGACCGAAAAAGTCTTAACGTCTTAAATCGAATTCCTTCACCGCTTGCAATTAAATTGAAAAAAAGTCAAATCAACTAAAAAATTTTGATTCAGTAATAAATAAAAAAAATCTGAAAATGTCGCCTTAGATAGTGGCGAAATGCCACTTTTGACAAATATTTTAAATATATATTTTTTTTTCAATTTTTTTAATTTGTTTTCTATTCATTTGCCATTTTTCTGTTCCCACAGAGGGCATCACTTGTACTATATACTTGTGAAATTTTGTTCATGTGGAGACGTAGAACCAGCTTTATGGCCTTCTGAATAGACGAACTTAACTATAACAACACTATTAAGCATTTGTAATATTTCAAAAAGTACTTGTCATGAAATTAATGCGGCAGTGGTAGGATGAATCATCCATCCTTTTTTCCTTCTTTTTTAGTGGTATTGTACAAATTTTTTCTATTTGTAATATTATTACGAATTCTGTAAATTTAACGTATTTTGGCTTCTTGACGAGAAATTTGACCACTTGGAGAGGTTTTTGGCACAAGATTTGGCGACAATCTAGCGGCATACTTTGGCGACTTGGCGGCACGAAATTTATACCCTTCTCTTGAAAATTCGGCAATCTCCCGAGAGTATATAAAAGTCTCTCTGCAATCGAGGCTGCTGAATTTAGCTGAGTGTCTAAGCCAATTTGCCTCGTATTGTTTTGAGTTTTTCCCATGCTCTGCGGGAGATCTAGTTTGAACTGATGTAGTCCTTTGAAGACTGGATTGTTTTTGCTTTGCCGGCTGTAAATATTTGTAAATTACAGCTGTAAATAAATTTCGGTTTGTACCGGCTTGATTGAAGTCCAATCAATCCACAAAACCGTAACAATATTTATTTATGTTATTTATTGTTTTAAAAAATTATTATTATTCTCTTTTTAGTTGGTATGTTATACAGACCCCCCCCACACACACACACTTAAATAAGGGCCATTTCCCTTTAACTTCAGAACAATGGCAGTTATTCATGAAAGTAGAGTCTAGGTAGGTTTAGTAAAACGTCTATGCTCTATGCGATGAGACAACGTACAACGCCACCTGGTTGCAAACTTCGGAGCTAGCATTCCTATCTCGATAACGGTGCAAAATAGCGGAAAAATGTAAATTACAAACTTGTAGAGCGTTATAGATTTAGCACATAAAGACACCTTGCATACATTAATTCGAATAACAGCACGCTTAAAATGCACTTGCATTTGTTAGCGATTTCCGAAACTGTGACGTTATAAAATGGGTTAAAAAGTTAAAAAAGAATGAGTTATCACAAGATACCTTTATTTTCGGTGTTCAAAGTGCTCTCCGTTATCTACAATACTGATTTGAGCCCTTGCTTGAAATTCACTTTGTACACCTTTTAGCACAAGCAACAGTAATACGTCTTCAGAAGTCTTGCAATGTTCGCAGGAAGGTCGCATACACCTGTTGTTTGAGTTATTCCTACAGTTAAGTATAATGGGATCATTTTTTGTCCAAAAAATGACATTTTCTCCTTTTGTCCATGTCTTGTGACGTCACAATTTTGGAAAATACGAACAAATATGCATTTTAAGCGTTCTTTTCTTCGTATTAATATGCACACGGTGTGTTTTTGCACTAAATAGATAACGCTCTACAACTTCTTTATTGACATTTTCCCTCTATTTTGTACCGTTTTCGAGATAGGAACGCTAACTCCGAAGTTTGCAATCAGGTGGCGTTGTAAGTTGTCTCAGTTTTTACATATTTCTCCAACTTTCGAACAGACATCAACTCTATATTGAAACAGATATTGTGCAGTTATAAGCTCCAGTCGATTAATACAGTGGTGATGAATTTTCGATTTAATCATGTTGCTTTATCCACCGAGGAAAGCGAGGTCCGCATTCTACTTCGTTTAATTGTCTGGAAATTTCTTGCTTAAGTAGTGACGACCAAACACGCTCTTTGATTTTCTTTGAATTTGGCGTTAACATTCCTACAAGTTGCTGTAAACGAGGGTTGTATGAGGATTTTCGATATTTGATTCCGTTTTAAAATGGTGGCGGTTTTAATGGTTTCAATGTTTGGCGAGGGTTATACCATTAAAACATTAGTCATTTTGGTAATAGCAAGAAATTTAATTGTAATTTTGTGAATACTGATAAAGATAGGCATTTACCTAGAGTTTTGTTAAAGATGAGAAAAGCAGACATTTATATATAATTGTAATTTTATGAATACTTATAAAATTAGAGACACATTTGAAAATAAATGACTAAATCTTCAAAGCCTGCGACGAAATGCAGATGTTACGGTTTTTTCAGTACGCGAGGTCTATTATTTATAAAAGTATTAGTTTAATCAGTAACTAGCCGACTTTGGTGACCATCTGGTCGCCCGTAACTGCATACTTAATAAAGCGCATTGCAAAAAGTATACACTTCAGAAAAATTACCGCAATTGTACTCTTGAACATCAATTTCCATAGGGAAGCCATAGCGATTACCTATCTGGAGACGGTTAAGCATTAATTAAACTTTCTATTTGACGCCTATTTTTATCATCTTGATTTATTTCCCATCTTCTTTCCTCTGACTGAATGCAAGTAAGAAGGTCAATGAAGCCGTCCGAAACGTTCGCTAGACTGTTTGTTTATACAGTACCTGGCCAAAAAAAAAAAGTCGCGACGTGAATTCAAACATGCAAATTTTAAAATATCACAGAACACCTGCGCATAGAAAACTTTTCATATGTCGATACCGATTGCCTCCTTTAAGTAGTGCGGAAGCAGTTCGCAATGTATAATTTCAAAGCAATAAGGGCAGAAAGAGTTATACGCGGTCGCAGAAAGGATTTGTCAGAGTGCACCTGTGTATAGAAAAATTCACATCTGCCGATGCCCATTACATCCTTTAAGTAGTGCAGAAGCAATGTGCAATGTATCATTTCAAAGCAATAATGGCAAAAAGAGTTATGCGTAGTCGCAGAAAGGATGTGTTAGAGTGTACCTGCGCATTGAAAAATTTACGTATGTCGTTGGCTATTACCTCCTTTAAGTAGTGCAGAAGCAGTGTGCAATGTATCATTTCAAAGCAATAAAGGCAGAAAGAATTATACGCGGTCGCAGAAAGGATGTGTCGGTGTACAAGTAGGAGCAGATTATTGGCCTGTATCAAATGCAGAAATCCTGCAATGAGAGAGCTGAAATTACCAGCATTTATTTACAAACTGTCCAGCGTATTATGAAATACTGGAAAAATGTGGATGAACCAAAATCTTCGGGGAAAATGTGTGGTTGAGAAACGATCCTAAACAATCGTGGCAGAAGATCATTGAAACTATTAGTAAAATTTAATTGCCAAAAATTGACCCTAGAACGTACAAAAAGACCTTCATCCATTGAAGATCTTGGAAACAAATTGTTGATATTGTGGAGAAAAATATTTATCCAGACATCGCATAAATTGATACAATTAATGCCAAGAAGAATGCGTGCTGTGATTCGTGCCAAAGATGATCGGACGAAATATTAGAGTGCTCGTTGTCCAGGTAGTGTATTTGACTGTTTCCATTCGACAATAAGTAATAAGAACGATTTCAGTGACACGTACGTAAGCGTTTTATATATGTATATAGATGAGAGAGAAGAATAATGTTTGTTTATTATGGCAAACACTGAAAACAGACTTCACCTAATCAAAGAATCTATAGAATTTCAGATACTACAAAACTAATTTTAGATATTTTTATAGGTCAATTCTTACCAAGGATAGTTTTCCGAGGCCTTCGGGACAGCAACTCGCGTTATTTGGATCGCCTGGATATATTGCAAGTGGAGATCGGTCTCCATGGCGGAAAAGCTGAGAAGAAAAGATATTGTTATAATATGTATAGGACAATTCTATTTATTATATTTTGCATCTCCTAAATCTTGTGTTAAGATTACTATGTCCTTTTTTCTTTATTCTTGTTCTTAGCTAATAGAAATAATTCGTTTCCAAAAGATATAAGTTAAGTAGCACTGAGCTAAAAAAATCAGCAAAAAATCTAAAAGCATTTGGAACATGATTTCTCCAGATTTTCTGCAGAAAAAAATGTAGAATGTCTGAAGAAAATTATGTTCCAAATACCTTCAGATTTTTCTACAGTCAAGGCTTTATTATTAATTTCAATTTATGTAATTATTAATTTAATTAATCTAATTTGTGATTTAACTTACTTGTACGAGGTCGATGCAGATTAAGACAAAACTTCAAACTCATCCTGACCGGGATTCAAACCTGCGTTCATAGAGTTGGCAAGCGGGAACGCTAACCACAAGGCCATGCCGGACTACACGAGAAGGGGTAAAATAATCTATTTGAGTTTTAGCGTCACCATAACTCTAGTGGCGCCATTTAGTGGTGTAAAAATCAACATGGTCAGAACACGTGTTTCAAAGTCGCAGGGATGAGTAATAGATGAGATTAGTAATATTTTTGTTCAATAATTTAGATTCTCTGTTTCAATAAATTCATTTTCACCTTTTATCTTTCTGGTAAGCCTTCTCTCCATCCAAAGGGCGCAAGCTCCACTTTTCCCTTCTTTTTGGAGGAAAATAGCTAGTCAGAATGACAGTTGGAAAACTAATTGGAAATTAATTAAATTGTGGGGGAAAGTTTAAAATGGTAAAACCTCAAATATTTATTTTAAAGATTAATTTAGAATTCACTTTTTCAGTGGCATATTTAAAAAATTTAATGCCTAAGACAATTTTCGATTTGGAAATTTATTGAAACCCCTGTCTGCTATAAAATTAAACAATAACGATAATTACATTCTAATTTTGTTTTATATCCTTTGTAAAATAAAGCTATAGTATTAGAGAATATAGTGCAAAATATGTATTTAGAGAAATGCAGATATTATGAAATTACAGTTTGTGGCGCACCGTGCTACGCCATCTTACTCTGATGTTATATTAGCCA
>BGPR01008969.1:49117-60367 GCA_013235015.1 Araneus ventricosus | reverse complement strand
TACATTTTACCCAGAGAAAAAATGTACTGGGGAAATGCTTCTGATACTGGAACAACGTTTGTTAGTCAAACAATCTCAAGAAAGCGATACTTAGATATCAAGAGTTATTTATACTTCAATGACAATACTGCTATTGATTCAGATCGCTATTAGAAAGTACGTCCAAATTAGAAATTGTTGAATAAACTTTTTTAACAGTTTGGTATGTTTTCTGAACATTTAAGTAATGATGAAAGAATAGTCTGCTATTTTGGAAGACATGGATGCAAACTGTACATGAAAGGAAAACTTGGATACAATCTAAGGATACTCTCATCTTTTGATGTATATCCCTCTCGTATTATACCATATCAGGCAGTAAAGCAATTATGAAAACAAATGTGGCATGACTTTGAAAAGAAAGAAAAGAAATCATTAGCCCAACCAGTAGTTGAAAATTGGCCGTCTTTTGTTGAAACTCCTGCAAACCACAAAATTTATAAGGATAATATTTTTACGTCGTGTGATCTTTTTGGAATCTCAGAAGCAAGCGTTTCTTTTCTACGGGAACAGTTAAGGAAAATAGAATGACAAAATGCCCTATAATAAAATTGAAGCTGTTCGATGAATTGACAATAGAGTTGCCTCATTGATCACCAATTTTGACGACAAAAGAGGCTTTAAAAAAGTAGACAGAAGAATGAAGGGTGGAAAGCAGAAAGTAGACATAATTGTTTCTATACATCATTGCACTAAAATGGTGTAATTTGTTGGAAAATCTCATAAAACATATTTTTCATCCACGCAAGGGAAAAAGGTGGTATTGACCATTAATCAAATATGCATTTGAAACATCACTGGTTGCACTGGTTTAGAAACATTAAAACTTTTTGCTCCAGAAGACGCTGTAGAATTCCTCAAATTTCATCGACATATTACAATAGCTTACTTGGGATTGTGTGTACCACAAAATGTTGCAAGAATGAGTTAGGGCATTCAAAAAAGAAATCCAGATTAATTCGAATTTCAAAGTGAACCCTTTCTAATAAATGGAAAACCACGCCAATGACAGCTTGAAAACTGTACAAGAAAACACTTAACTATTTTCCAAAAATGTAATTTAGGATTTTGCTCTGAATGTTTATTGTCATTTCATGTAAACCAAGATGCTTGACTGAAAAGTATGTAGTAGTGGATTTTACCATCGTCCTATATATAGGACAGCTTGTAACCGATGTTGTTGACAACCGATAAAGTTTTCTTAAGTTTTTTAACTTTATACTTTTCCTTGATGTATCATTAGTCTGTGATAGAATTTTTTTGGAAAAATATTAATTTTTTCTTAATGTGGTAAAATATGGGTTAAAAAATATATTACGAAACGCAAGGGGGAAAATGCCAACCGCGTATACTCTTACGCGACGTGGCGGGCAAGAGTACGCAGGACGTGAGGCCAAAAGTACGCACCCTGAAAATTTAGCAGTAGTCGCATACAAATGCTCCACTGCCTTCGTAACTGAAACATTCCTCATGCCACCACTCCTTACATAATCGACAATGGATCCAATCATATGTTTGTTCGCAGCCTAGTCATATTGCTCCCTCATTATTTGGATTTCTATGGACTGGAAACTTTTTCTCCAGACAACAGATCTTCAGATTATTATCCCAATCCCTTTTTTACTTTCTCGTTTACGAAGTATACAAAGAGAAAGTACTGCAATCGTCAAAAAATTCGAACTCGAGATTTTGTCGAATCTCCACTTAGAAAGTATACGAGAAAGTTTAGGGGAGATTACTCCCGCTGGTTTTAATAATAATGATAAAATAAAATGCAACGGTTTGTTGGAATGGTTGCTTCAAATTACAGAACGGATAAGAGTACGCATATCTGGTCTGTGCTTACTCTTAGCCGCCGATGTATTGCTTCTCTAAATCGTCCATAGATGGCCGTAGAATTCACTAAAGTTAAATTCTAACGTTGGCCACAACAAACCTCATAATGATATTTATTTTGAAAGCAAGCATTAGTCCTTTATTTACAAAAAAATTAAGATTTCTTCACAGAAAAATTACATGCTAACATAACGAAATCATATATTACCTGATAAATGAAAGACAGCAAGGATGAAAATAATTATGGCGGTCCCTTGAGATAGCTGAAAACACACATGTTAATATGATCACACTTGCTTCTGCTTGCACTGTTGCCAACAGGGAAAAAAATCCCTGCGTACTCTTACTCTCCTTTCCCTTATAAATCAATGGGGTATATTCCCTTGTATATAAATAATATATAATACTAGCTGATATGCCCGGCGTTGCTCGGGATAAAAATATTTTCAAGAATCTCGTAGTCCTTCATACTCCATTTTCCTCTCCCCATCATTGCTACGGCAACAGCAGAAACTCTTTCATATCTTGTATTTTTTGCCATTATCTGGAGTACAATTCTCTTGTCTTTAGTGTTTTTGTCACTGACCAGAAAAAAACCGCATAGTGTTCTTTCTTTTTCTCCTTAGGACCTCTCCCTCCTGTAGGAAGTGGGCTCAACAATCTTCAGGGATTTTACACACTCATTATGATCATTAAAAATTTGTAAAATTGAATGGAGCATAGTGGAAAGAGAGTAATTAACATCATTGTGTTATGGTGCAAACATATTGAAATAGGTATATGCTATGAAATAAAAGCTAAATAAAATTTCTGCCTTTCTGTTAACATTCAAGAAATATTTTTATCATAACTTTTACTATGGTGAAAATACCGGAATGAAGGATTTGATAAAACGATCAATGGTTTGAATTTAATTACAATAATAGAAAGCATTGCTACAAATTGTGTATAAAATAAATTTGCAATGTTTATTAAATTAAGGGAAAAAAACTCGTGACATTTAAATTGAAATCATTAAAAGGATAATTTTCTGCTCTTTGGGATGGTATGTAAATAATTTACGTGCAATATATTTTTCTGAAATTATTGGCGAAAAACTTAGATAAAACGCCGATAATTGGCTTAATTTTCGTTATTTAATTAAATATCTTAGAAAGTAATTTTTTGAAAGTTTGAGAAAGCAAAATTAATCTAGGAACGGACCCCAGAATGGCGTGTGCAAATTTCATATCAAGACTATTCACCGTTTAGGAGGAGTTCTTGCGACAGATAGACCATTAATACATCTTTCTACACCTTCGCTTTTTCCTCTTCGTGCGATAGGAACCGGACTAAATAGTCTTGAAGGTTTAGCACACACTCATTAGGATCAGTTAAAAATTTGTGAAAATTAAACAAAACATCGAGAGAATAATTCACTAACGTCATTGGATCACTGTGTAACCGTATTAAAAGCTGTAAATGCTACGACAACAGGAAACCGGGAGTGTAAAGTCTCCTTTGTTGTCTATGCTCAAAGAAAACAATATTTTCGTATATTAACTTTAATACTGGCAAAAGCCCGCGCGCGAAACAGTAAATTGGCTTAAATTTATTTCTATAAGAATAAAATTATTTTTAGAAATTGCGTTAAATATATTTTTTAAACCTTAATAACAACCAGATAAAACACTTTATTGCAATGGAATTATTATCATTAAAAAGATAATTTTCTGCTCTTTAAAATGGCATAAAAATAATTGTTGTCTAATAAATATTTCAGAAGTTATTGGCAAAAAACGTCTAAGCATTAGGCTTAACAGCGGCTAATTTTCGTTATTTAATTAAATATCTTAAGAACTAATTAACTCTGAAAGTCGAAAATAGCACGCCATTTGATCACTGTGTAACCGTATTAAAAGTTGTAAATTCTACAACAACCGGAAGTGAAAAGTCTACGTTGTTGTTTATGGTCAAAGAAAACAAAATTTTCTTATATTATGTTTAACACTGGCAAAAGCCCGCGCGCGAAACAGTAATTTGGCTTGAATTTATTTCTATAAGAATAAAAAGCATTGTTAGAAATTGCGTTAAAAATATATTTTTAAACCTCAATGAAAATCAGAGAAAACACTTCATCGCAATGGAATTAATATCATTATAAAGATAATTTTATGCTCTTTAGAATGGCATAAAAATGATTGTTGCCTAATAAATATTTCAGAAGTTATTGGCGAAAAACGTCTGAGCATTAGGCTTAACAGCGGCTAATTTTTATTTAATTAAATATCTTAAGAACTAATTAACTCTGAAAGTTGAAAATAGCACCGTTGACCTAGAAATGTGCTCTAGAATGTCGTGTGTAAATTTCATGTCGCTACCGTTCACCGTTTAGGAGGAGTTCTTGTGACCGACAGACGGATACATGTATTTTCTGTTTTATATTATAGATACAGGGTGTCCAACAAAGGACTCCCTCATTTTAAAATTAAATAACTCGGCAACGGAGATCGATAGAAGAACGAAACCAGTGATATGCTTAGTCTGAAAGCCGTAAAAATCTGATACGAAAGTTTCAAAATTAGTTATAAATGTTGCCGACAGGTGGCGCTGCAGGTTGTAATAGCTATTCAGAATCCGATAAGAAATCTATAAACTGTCCTTGGCAAGCACGAAAAATGCCTAATTTGAATCGATTGTGATGTGATTGCAACGATTACTTGCAAATGACAGTTTATAGATTTCTTCTCGAAATCTGAACTGTGATTACAACGTACAGCGCCACCTGTCGGCAACATTTATAACTAATTTTGAAACTTTTGTATCAGATTTTTACGGCTTTCAGACTAAGCATATCACTGGTTTCGTTCTTCTATCGATCTCCGTTGCCGAGTTATTTAATTTTAAAATGAGGGAGTCCTTTGTTGGACACCCTGTATATGGGTTAATATCCTTTCCCTTATATATTATATTTTAAAATTGAGAGCATACGATTTTTTTTTGTGCAAAATATTAAGTTTTTGGGAATTCATAAATTTTATATGTTTCATTCATTGTAAATCACTATTCATAATTTTTTTTGCTCAAAATAACCAGGCCTTGGGTAAATACCCCAAAAATATTTACCTACCAACTGGGTGTTTACCCACCCCACATTACTGGTCGTATGCGAGAAAGTTTCGGGGAGATTATTCCCGCTGGTTATTTATCTAAGCCAAAGGGTTTAGGAGATATAATTTTTACAAGTATGCGGTTATACAGTCCGACAGACAGTCAACCCTCCGTCGGATTTCGTCCAAACTTTGATACGGACCTACATTTATGGTGATAAAACTGTGTACCAAATGTTATCCATCTAACTATTCAACTTTTTGAGTTATAGCGTCCACATGAACGCGGACAGACAGAAAGACAGACTTCCCGTAGACAGATTTTATCCAAAATTTGATAGAAACCTACAAATTATGTGTAAAGATCACATACCAATTTCATCCCTGTATCTAATAGTTTTCGAGTTATCGTGTTCACAGACACAATTCCCAAATTGTGTTTTTCGGACTCAGGGAGGTCTAAAACGTGGAGATTCGTCAAAAGCTCGAGTTGACGATTACAATACTTTCTCTTTGTATACTTCGTATACGAGAAAGTAAAAAGCAGTGCCGGAACGACGTTCCGGTGCGCACCGGCTCTACACCCCTGCTCTTAAGTTAACCTAATAAAAATTTCTTTTCAAGAAGGTACGGATGGGGGGAGAGAGGTATGAGAGTAGGGGGTATGAAAAAAGTATATCGACGGGTACGGGAGGAAATAGAGGTTAGGAACCTCTGATATAGACGTTCACTGTAAAAAAGTAACGAAAATCAACAAGTAAACCGCTGATGACAAGAACCTCATATGAATGTTTGGTTAAACCAGCGGTAGCGGTCTCTTCTAAACTTTCTCACATACACCCTAACACAAGTGGGGGAAAAAATAATCCAAGTGGCAGTAACACGCGCCATTCCTAATCACGGGTGGGAAAAAACGCGCAGAGCGGTCGCGCCTTTTTTTTGCGTCGTAGAATGGTGAAGAAACCAGATATGCAATTTGAACGCCTTTTTATTAACCGATTGAAACCAAAATTGGGCACAGATCTACAATTAAGGTTAGAAGACCTCATACCAAATTTCATTTATTTAAGTCATTGCGTTCAGGAGTTATCGTGTTCATAAGCATACGATTATACAGATCGACAGACAGTCAACACTTTGACGGATCGGGTCCAAAATTTGATACGGACTTACCTATATATCTAGACCTATAGACCTATTTTATATATCTCGATATTTAAGATTTTGAGTTATCCAGACAACCAGACAGAGTTCCCGTGCACGGATTTCGTCTAAAATTTGATAGAAATCTACTAATTTTATGTAAAGATCACATACCAAATTTCGTCCCTCTAGCTCAATTCGTTTTCGAGTTATCGTGTTCAGAGACATACAGTCGGACCTCTATTTAACGAAGTCGCTAAATCCCGAAAAAAAATTCGTTATATGGAAAATTCGTTAAATAGAGTTTCACCTTTTAAAATACTTTAAACTACACAAAACAGATTTTAAATTCATAAGCATTAAATATTATTAAAAAAGTAATTAATTGCACCTTTATTTTGTAAATTAATATATATTTGTTCTATCTATTTTACCCATCAAAAAGAAATCTGCCAGGAAAACAAGAATAAAACAAAACATTGCCCGGGAATACACTGTATTTTCAATTAAAAAAATAATTTTATACTAAAATAAAGGAATTTTAGCATTTCATCATACGAAGGTTTGATGATTTCTGCATCATGATCATTTCCATCTTCATCATCTTTGTCTTCATCGCAATTCATTGCTGTATTGTTTTTATTTCTCACACTGTCCACTTCAAAACTGCCTCAGCCATATCTTCATAGACACATGCTTTTAAACGTTTTGAACAAGAATTCGATGAATCATAATTTTGTATCTTATCACGATTCTTTTATTATGGTTGATAAGCTGTTTGGAGGAATACCAAATTTTAAAGCAATATCCTTTTTTTCCACGACTTTATCCACCTCATGAAAAATTTAATTTTTTCCTTTGATGCTCAAGCACTTTTGCTTTGACATTTTCCAGCTTCAAGGTCGTTTATCGCCATAAAATGTGTTAAAAGAAAGAATAAGTTTGAAATGTTTAGAAATATTTTGATAAATAGGGAGGGTAAAAAATATTGGATCACAAGAAAAAGTTCGTTAAATAGAGAATGCACTTCGATATTTGGAGGTTATTTTACGAATAAATTCGCAAAATGCTCTTGGTTCCAAGAAAAAATTCGCAAAATAGAGGTTCGTTAAATAGAGGTCCGACTGTAATTCCAAAATTGTGTTTTTCGGATTCTGGGAGGTTTAAACCGTGGAGACTCATCAAAATCTCGAGTTTGAAATTTTTGACGATTGCAATACTTTCTCTTTGTATACTTCGTATACGAGAAAAAGCAACAAATAAGAAAAATAGAATTTGTTTTATTTCCCCAAGAAAACAGGTTTCGGATTCGCTCCGTTCTTCAACCCGTCGTAACCTCGCTTTTAAATAAAACCAAACTGCTTCACACAACGAGATGTGCTAAAAAATTGTTTGCATAACTTGTCGAGTGATGGCTGTCTCAAAAACTGAATTCCAGCCGAGACGGCACAAACATCAGGAGATTATAAAGACATTCGTGATTGATATCACTTCCTCGTAGGAAAAAATGTCACTCTGCAAGAGATCCTCCTTTTTCTTACGTGATATTTTGCTTCGCAACTCCAAGCTGAGCAATGTCCGACGTCATCCTTTGTTTACGGACTCCAAGCTGTGGAAACAAAGGGAAATCGTTTGCGACACTCGGATTGGTGACATCTTCCTCCATATCGGATTGGATGTAAACTGACGAGGCTTCTGTTTTTTCGCATGTGCTTACGAATCCAGTTTGATTTCGCGGGTGCATTGCCCCTGGGATTGAATCAGGCAGAACCGCCAAGAATAGGGTCAGAATAGATAATAAAATAAATAAAGTAAGGCATAAGCTTTTATACATGCGAAAAAATGAACGCAAAAGTTGAAAATATTTTTCCTGATTACAATAAAATGCATAGTTCGAATGAAAGCGTGGGCGCCTTATATAGCACCTTATATTTCGTGTATATTTCCTTGAACAAATGGAATATTCCTAGAAGGTAAAGGCGCCCACTCTTTTATTCCAACACTGCGTTTTATTGTAATCAGAAAAAATATTTTCAAATTTAGCGTCCCTTTTTTCAAATGAATAAAAGTTTATCCCTTAATTTTTTTATTTATTTATTTTATTTTCTACTTTTTAGTGACGGCTGACACGAATACACACGACATGTTAGGCATAGTAAACCAAATTCAATTACCGAATTCTCCAATATGAAACACATATTAAATATTCGTTACGAATATTACATATTACGAATTTGAAAAAAGTGCGACACAGACCGAGAGACGAAACAAGACTCACTCCCCCGATCTGACCTTTGACCCCCAAGTCGCTCCGAAATGGGGATGATTCACAGGCCGCGCCCCCTTCTATTGTGTGTCGTCTAGTGGTGTTGTTACAACCCTACGTAACGTGAGGTTACCACCTGCCAAACTTTATCGTCTAAAGATAGGGCTAAAATTTTAATATTGTTTTGTTAGGTTTAAAATAGGTATAGATTGCAATTTTTTTTGGCATAATATAGTATTGTCTCCGGAAACCCACCAATGTGCTAAATTTCAAACCTGTAGCTCGATTGGAAGTGGGTAAGAAATGGATCTCAAGATTTGAGGACACGACGGTGAAATTGAATAAAAGCTTATAAACAGTGCGTTTTGGAAAATAATCGTCCTTTAGAAAAGGAGTTAATTTGTGCGGCGGATTCAACTTATATTTCAGCGGTGACTTGCAGGGCCTGATTATCAAATAGTAGGGTTTCCGTATACGGGACTGTTACCATATTTTACTACTCAGTCCCGCATTACTATTTGTCCCGTTTTTGTCCCCTTTTCTCCCTAAACTCTGCGCGAGACACCGGGAAGAAGTAGAACGTACTATTGCATATTTACAAGTAAGAAACATCGATATTGGGAACACTATGATTTATTCAACCAGTTTGTATACCTAAAAGATTATTTAGAGGGAAAGAAAAAAGAAAAAAAAAACATAGGAAAGGCGCAGTTCGGGTCCGCGCCGTAGATTTTTCGTGAAAACGTCGGGATAAAATCATAAAACAAGTGTTTCGTATTAATATGTAATTTAATTTTCAATCTCTTTAATACAATATTTACACAAAGTAGTATAATGGTTACAGAATAGATAAATCACAAGTTTATCGCATGTAGCAAGGGTATGTGGTAGCTTGTGATTCATCTATTCTATAACCATTATACTACTCTGTGTAAATGTTGTATTAAAGAGATTGATAATTAAATTACATATTAATACGAAACACTTGTTTTATGATTTTATCCCGACGTTTTCACGAAAAATCTACGGCGCGGACCGAACTGCGCCTTTCTTATGTTTTAATTAGAGTAGCTTTTGATGACGCCATCTGCTGACAATATAAAGAACTACATTTCGCGTATGCGCAGTAAAACGTTATTTACTACAAATGCCCATATTTCCCGTAATATTCAAATTTTAATACAATGTTTCTTTTACGTATTCAAGTTTTCTGTAAGTTTCGTACAATTCGAAAGAAAACTCTACATGTTATAATCAAAAAGCATGCGGAGTTTGAAATTTTCAATTTAATACCGATTTTTACTTATATTAGGATAAATATTTTTATTATTTCACTTTGGGACCTAGTAATACTCCTCAAGCTCTTTAAAATGACACCAGAATCAACCTTCTAGCTAAACGCGTTTCCACACTACACTTATTTATAACCTTACATAAAGATAATTCATAACAATCACGCGCATGCGCCTACACCGGTACGATGACGTCACAGGCAAAACAAATACTAGGCGACAAACTCTTACAGATATGATCGATCCGTTGTGGAGTCAACCATTCTTTTCGGATTATTAGTCTCGTAGTTATTAGCGATTCAAATCTGACGGTTTTTTGTCACACAAGAAAGTTCGACCGACTCTCACTGTATTTTCAATTTTAAAAAAATAATTTTATATTAAAATTAATGAATTTTAATGACATTATCGCATTTATTTCAACAAGTAATTTTTAGCATACATTACCACAGGCGTCCTTAAATTTAATTACTGATAAAGTTCGAGGACACGGAACAGCTCCATTGAGGGTGAAAGGGGGATATTGAAAGTTTTTCTAGTGAAGTGGACAGTGTGGGGGGGGGGGGGTAAAGGGTGCCCCGCCAGGATGAAATGAAAAGAATGACTGCGATTTTACTGCTCTCGATGAGTTAGGAGACTGGTAAACCCAGTTCAAGGTCATTGATCACCACAAAATGTGTTAAAAGAAAGAATAAGTTTGAAATGTTCAGAAATATTTGGAGAAATAGGGAGAAAAAAATATTGGATCACAAGAAAAAGTTCGTTAAATAGAGAATGCACTTCGTTATTTGGAGGTTATTTTACGAAGAAATTCGCAAAATGTTCTTGGTTCTAATGAAAAGTTCACAAAATGGAGTTCGTTAAATAGAGGTCGGACTGTACTTCTTCCTTTTTCTTTTTTCGTGAATAGGCTTTCGGACAACCACAATTTTTACTTTCATTTTTCATACGAACTGACGAAAACGAAACTCTAGAATATTCTTGGGTTTTGTGTTTTCCGCCATTACCAAGATGGCTTTCACGTAGCCCCAGGGGTACGCGTACCACAGGTTCGAAACCTCTGACTTAGATAAATGAAACTTGTTATGTACTCTTTATACCATAATTGTAGATGTGTGCCAAATATTTGGATCTGTTGAGTAAAGTTTTCTGCCAAGGCTACTCGCCAAGAGCGATATCCTGCCAAATATGACGGCGTGCGGTGAGGTCAAAGGTTGACACCTGTGGCCAAAGAATGTACAGCGTGAGCCTGGAAAACCAGAGTAGGCGAGAAAGAAGAGAAGACAGGCCTGTTTCATCCATAGGGCTGTAAGCCCAGGGGCGCCATTGATCCAAGGTGCCTAAAAGTTTACTGATTTTGTTTTAATTCTGAACCAAAAAAAAAAACCCATTTAATTACAATTTAAACTATGATAAAAGTAAAAATATGATTATGGCTTGTAATTAGTGTTTCATAAATATGCATATCAGTTCAAAACACTTCAATGAAGTGACAATCAGTGAGAAAATCCTACTAAGCCATATGCATATCAGTTCAAAATACTTCAATGAAGAGACAATCAGTGAGAAAATCCTACTAAGCCAT
>BGPR01008969.1:0-49107 GCA_013235015.1 Araneus ventricosus | reverse complement strand
GACAATCAGTGAGAAAATCCTACTAAGCCATATGCATATCAGTTCAAAATACTTCAATGAAGAGACAATCAGTGAGAAAATCCTACTAAGCCATGAGTGTAATAGAAGTTATCTACATTACCAAAGATAAAGTAGGTAGTTGCACGCTGATACCTAATATCATAGTAGGGCATCAAATTTATTTATTTATTGATCTCAATTATTTTATTAGATAGATATTTTCGTGGGGCCATAGGCACTGAAATTCCTAATCACGGTTTTGATGGGGCGCCAAAATGCTCTAGCCCAGGGCCATTGGCGAATCCAGGATTCGGGTCTGGGGGAGGGCTGAGGTCATAAAAAATTTTGTATCATCGTGACGAACGTTAAACCTAATGGCTTATGAGAACCAAAATACTTTAACTTTACAGACTTCACTTACGTGACAATAAGAATCATAAAGAACACTACAATACATTCGATAATTTAATAAACCAACGGGAGTGTTCTCCCCTAAACTTTCTCGTATACTTCCCCAAAAAGGTGCCTTTTCATCTTCCCCCGTGTGGATAAAAAAATTCGAACCTGCTGTTACCCAGAATCAACGACTATCAGAAGGTTTTTCATTATAGTGATTAAAAAATATCTAGGCAAATAATCAAATTCAAAGAGATGTGTACCGATTTTCCGCTCTTACCAAACAAGTACAAACGGACGTAATTCGTCCCATAGCTTTCGCGTGCACAGAAGATTGCTTCCAGTACGCATGCGCGTAAAAGTAAAAAAAATGAATATGCAATTTGAACACCTACTTTTTAACCGATTCAGATGAAAATTGGGTACAAATCTATAATTAATGTTAGCATCCGTGATACCAAGTTTTATTCATCTAAGCCAAAGGGTTTATGAGATACAATTTTTACAAGTATGCGATTATACAGACCGACAGACAGTCAACCCTTTGACGGATTTGGCGCAAAATTTTATGCGGACCTACATTCATGACAATAAAACTGTGTACAAAATTTTATCCATCTAGCTATTCAAGTTTTTGAGTCATAGTGTTCACATGAGCGCGGACAGACAGACTTTCCGTCGACGGATTTTGTCCAAAATTTGTTAGAAACCTACAAATTATGTGAAAAGAAGACATACCAAATTTCATCCCCGTAGCTCTAATAGTTTTCGAGCTATATCGTGTTCACAGACACACAGATACAATTCCAAAATTGTGCTTTTCGGACTGAGGGAGGTCTAAAACGTGGAGATTCGTCAAAATCTCGAGTTGGAATTTTTTGACGATTGCAATACTTTCTCTTTGTATACTTCGTATGCGAGAGAGTAAAAATACAATGAAATAACTTGTCAAATAATGTTTTCAAGCTCTGGGGGAGGCTGCAGCCCCTTAGCACCCCCCATGGATCCGCCATTGCCCAGCGCGCTCAAATTTGCTAAGACAGCCCCGAGAGAAGACGCAAACTGTTTTCTTTGTTTTTAGTCTAATATGACATAAGAATAAGGTTGCCATAATTGCCAAGTACTGATACGGGGCATTTAATGCTAGATAAATAAAACAGAAAAAAAGTGGGAAGGTAATGGTTTATTTTACTCTGATAAGAAATCAATAAATTTTAAGCAATCTAATAAAATGAACAAGTAGAATAATGAAAATGATGCGAGTCTAATCCTTTTTAGCCCAGTCATATTTTAAAGTTGATTTTACATTCTTGATTACATCATTCTCTTCTTTCGCATAATTATACAATTGGGAGCAAGTCATTTAAAAACTATAATGACAAATGAAAATTGATTCTATTGTCTCCACTGACAAACTGTTTCGTTCGTCCGACTATTGAGTTGACACGAAGGAAAGTATTCTCTGAACACATGCATTGTGGGCCGGAATGGCAAATACGTACTAGCGTAGCTTTATTATACATGACTATTAGATCAATATATTCGTATTTTGTATTTGCAGAAGACTTCGGCTATTTTTCTTCGATATTCTGTTTCATAGTTGCTTCGAGGTTTTGGTTGGATTATTTTTCTCTAAATAATCTTTTAGATGTACAAACTGATTGAATAGATTACAGTGTTGCCAATATCGATGTTTCATACTTGTAAATATGCAATAGTTCCTTTTTTCACTTTCTCGTATATGAAGTATGCAAAGAGAAAGTATTGTAATCGTCAAAAAATTCGAACTCGAGATTTTGACGGATCTCCGCGTTTTAGACCTCCCTGATTCCGAAAAACACAATTTTGGAATTATGTCTGTCTGTGTGTCTGTATGTCTGTGGTCTGTGAACACGATAACTCGAAAACTATTAGAGCTACGGGGATGAAATTTAGTATGTGATCTTTACACATAATTTGTAGGTTTCTGTCAAATTTTGGACAAAATCCGTCAAAGGGAAGTCTGCCTGTCTGTCTGTCCGCGGTCATGCGAACACTATAACTCAAAAACTTGAATAGCTAGATGGATAAAATTTGGTACACAGTTTTAGCGTCATCAATGTAGGTCCGTATAAAATTTTGGGCCAAATCCGTCAACGGGCTGACTGTCTGTCGGTCTGTATAATCACATACTTGTTCAACTCCATGCGCATGCGTAGAAATGCCTGTGCAAAGAAGGGACACTCCGAAAACTTGGCAGTTTGCCAAAAACCAATTCTGGCGGCGAGAGTTTGTAAGGAAGCAAACATTTAGGGCGTCTCGTTTTACTTGCGTACTGGAAGCAATCTCTGCGCATGCGCAAGCTATTCTCCTGTTTTTCTTCTCCGCACGCGGAACTCGCATTGCTAGAGTTTGATAAAAAATATTGCGAAGTTTTAATACATATGCATCTTTTTGAATATGATTCTTCACCTCAATATTTTACTATCACTATAATCTACAATGAAAAACCTTCTGATAGTCATTGCATTCTGGGTTACAGTTGATTCGAACTTTTTATCAACGCAGGGGGAAAGGAAATGACAAATATTTGAAAAGTATACGAGAAAGTTTAGGGGAGGCCACTCCCACTGGTTTCTATAAGAATACGGGACAAAAACGGGACAAATTTTAAATACGGTGACAGCCCCTTTCATACGGGACGTATGGCAACCCTGCATAACATTGAGTATTTGGTTATTCTGCCTACTTTAAACTTCTATTTCAGCTTAATCAGTGTAAAGTTCAGTGCAGATAAGTTGCGAAAATAAATATTTTAGCAGGACCCTCTACAAATTTAGGGTCCTGTGCTAGAGTAATCTGACGCCCCTCCGTAAGAATTCGAGCGCCTGTGATCCAACGAAAATAAAATAAATGAAGAGCAAACAAACAAAAATAACTCACCTGTTCTCTGATTAACGCCTTACAATTTCGCAAATGGACGCCTTTTCAAAATAGGATTTTGTAAGCTTGTTTCCGCTAATCATAATTGTATACGTAATTAATTTTAACAGTTACATTATAAATATTAAAAAAATGTTTAGACATGGACTCCGATGGTTATTTTTCTGAACATGTCCGTGCGACATTACAAAATCGATGGCTGTCTTTTTACAAGCTCCAATCATAAGTTTACTTTAAACCTATTTAAAATTATAACTAAATAAATTTTTTCGGTTCAAAATAAAAATAAAATTAGTATAGTGAATTTAATGGATAAAACGTCCCTCTATACTAGCTAACAGAATGTGTTGTCAGGTTTATTATGCCTTTAAGCATCAACCACAATATTAGTAAAGAATGCAAATACAGTAGTCTCCCTACAACGAAGTCTCCCTACAGCGAATTTCTCCCTATAACGAAATTTTTAATCGGAATGTTAAAAAACATTCAAAATATTCTCCATATAACGAAGTGGTTGTCTCCCTATAACGAATTTTTTCAGACCTTTATCTTTTCGATTTTTGTCATTTTTGACGAAAGTTGCTAATTTCTGTGCAAACAAATCGCTCACACGTGCCTGTTTCTGGAACCACTCGCATTGTTCATTCCAGCGATAACACATAACAATAGAATGCTATGTGAAGGGAAATGCAGTTGTGGGGACCTGGGTTTCTACAGAGGGAGCAACATGTCTACGGGTCAAGATTCCAAGAATAGGGGTGGAGTAGTGGTGGAAACAGCAAATGGATGTTTATCCATACTAGTACATATTATTCTCTAAATTGGTGAATTGTCTTCACTTTTGATCATTTTATTTATACAATAAAAATTAGTATAATTTTAACAAATTTATAATAAATATTACTTCATTTTTAATTGAAAGTCATAATTAAATATTTTTGAACTTATCGCACATACTAAAAGGTTTGTAACATTTACTTAAATAACTGCAAAAATCTCTAATCTCCGTATAACGAAATTTTCTCTGTAGCGAATTTTTCAACTGGAACCAAGCGATTTCGTTATAGGGAGATTCCACTGTAGGCATTCTGGTCATCTCAGACTGTAGATAAAAGAGGGAGCAAATGAAAACCTCAGTGGCGTAGCCAGGATAAGTAGCGCCTGGGCATTAAAATGATTATCGCCCCTCTCGCGCTCCTCATCAGCGACCTAATTTGTGTAAACAACCCCCGGGACAGGGTATTTTTTCCGGCTCTCAAAGCGTTTGTCTTTAAAAAGTGAGATAAAGGCACTGACTTTTTGCCACCACGGCCAGTGACGTAGCGAAAGGAAGTGTCGCCCGAAAAATAGTATGATTTTTTATCCGAGTCGTCACCAGCGGCCTAACATGTGCAAATAGCGCCGGGATATGGTATCACTTTTACGCCTATTTCATATTTTGTTGGCAACAGTTGATTATTCCGAATTCCTGCGTCAGCTGCCTATGACGTTTTTTACGTCATGGCAGGTATGTAAGTTCTACTTTGTTTTACTGTTCCTCTCTGACACTCTCTCCAGCTTCTATTTTGTGATGCCGATGCAGCGTGATGTGTTAAGTGTAATAAGATGCTCTCTAGTCATCTGCTGCGATGTTTAGTAAGTCATGAATCAGTTAACTCGAGTAGTTGTGTTTAAACTTTATGTTTTCGTAGATAAACTATTTTACTTAACGTTATACTTATTTCATTACACATACATAACCCACGCCGACCGACTCACCCAATACTTATTTCATTATGACTTTCAATAAAGAAAATGTATCTATCGTATGTCTGTTATTTCAACGGCTTCCAACACATTTTGCTTCAAAAATGTGGAAAACGCAGTAGGGCCCGTCCATAAATGATGTCACACTCTTGTTCAATATTTTTGACCCCGCTGTGTCGCGGAGGGGCGCGCGGCGGCGGACCGCAGCCCGCCCCCCCCCCCTTGTCACATGTCTCGCTATATTATATAAACATATACTTGCAGTTCAGAAACAAAGCACTACGTTATAGGTCATATTTCCAATTTTATTTTTAAACTTTATGTGTTTTAATGACATTTGTGAGCATAAAAATAATAATGATTATATGTGTACTTATTTTGTATGAAATAAGATTAAGGTTTACAACAAAAAACCTAATTAATATACAATAGTAATAAAATATTAATATAAAAGAGCAATCGAAAACAGTAGTAGTTTGGAATTTGATATATTTTGCTATAAATTTTATCTTTACTTTATGAACACAAAATTAAACGGATTGAAATAAAAAAAAGCGCCTCAATAAGATCAACCTGTTTGTGCCACTAACAGTTCTACCACTCACCCAGGTGGGGCGACGTATCTTTTGTTGGACTTTTCAAGGGTGTGACAGGGGGAGGTTTTCTTCTAATGGTGAAGAATTTCTGCTGCTACCATATTCTCAGAACCTACTCTGAATGCCTTTTTCGAAAAGAAAAGAATATAAGTGGAAAAAAATCACATAAAAGTTGTTTCAGCCCCGATTAAAAAAAAAAAAAATTCAAATTCTGGTAATTTCAAAATAACTTCACAATTTAATCTGCTGATTTTAAACGTTTTTATTTTAACAAAAATGTGTCATGTCACACTTCTTGTTATCCCCTCCCTCCGCCTTGTCACAAACTGTCACAATTTCACGAACCCCCTCCCCCCCTCCAAGCGTGACATTTATGGACGGTTCGGCTGGCATCGCTGTCGCCATGGCGCTCTCAAGATGCCCCGCTGGGGTGTGAGCCCCTGGCTGGAAATACCCCCCCCCCCCCTTGGTCTACTTCGTCGCTGCCTCTGACAAATTTTTTCTTAAATTGCCGACCGACCGATTAAGGAACCGACCATAATGCAGACTCTCTTTTCTTCACTTTATCACGAAGCACAAAAAAGCGCCGTGGAATACGAGAAAAACGAGGTAAAAAACAGTTCCGAAAACTGCCGGCCACTGACTGCCATCTGAGAAATGGAATTCTTTTTCGAGTCCGACGACTGTTGACCGAGCCGCTGGAAGCACCCGTATGAATGCGGCTCCCTCCTGGGGTGAAAAGGTGACCACCGGCTGCGATTCTCAAACCTGCGCGGCCAGTCCGACTGGGAACAGATCTAATGCCGCATCTACCGAGAAATAAGGCCAAGAAACTCCGAAATTGCATCATTTCAGGTGTAGCGGAATTGTTTTCAGTCTTATACACGGTGGTCTTAAATTATTGGACCCTTTCAATAATTATTAATAAAAAAAATAATAATGTTAAAACTACGTTTTTTTTTTTTTTAAATGAAAGCGCATTTTAAAAAGTGGTTTCTTTTTACTTTCTTGTCAACGAAGTATACAAAGAGTATTGTAATCGTCAAAAAATTCGAACTCGAGATTTTGACGAATCTCCACGTTTTAGACCTCCCTGAGTCCGAAAAACACAATTTGGGAATTATGTCTGTCTGTGAACACGATAACTCGAAAACTATTAGATACAGGAATGAAATTTGGTATGTGGTCTTTAAACATAATTTGTAGGTTTCTATCAAATTTTAGACAAAATCTGTCAAAGGGAAGTCTGCCTGTCTGTCTGTCCGCGGTCATGCGAACACTATAACTTAAAAACTTGACTAGCTAGATCGATAAAATTTGGTACACGGTTTTATCGTCATGAATGTAGGTCAGTATCAAATTTTCGGCCAAATCCGTCAAAGGGTTGACTGTCTGTCGGCCTGTATAATTTACCATTGAAACCAATCTGTTATCTACACGCCCATGCGTACGGAAGCAATCGTCTATGCTCGCGAAAGGAGCGAATTACGTCAGTTTGTCCTTGAGACGGCAAGAGTGAAACCTAGCAGTGTGCGATAGATGCGTTTTAATCTGCACGCATCTCTTTGAATTCTTTACCTCGATATTTTTCAATCACTATAATGAAAAACCTTCTGATAGTCATTGGATTCTGTATAACAGTAGGTTCGAATATTTTTATCCACGCGGGGGAAGGAGAAACGGCACCTTTTGGGGGAAGTATACGAGAAAGTTTAGGGGAGAACACTCCCGCTGGTTTTTTTCTCTCGTCTGGTTGGAACATGTGGTCTCGTGTTCATACCAGATCTTTAAAAAATTTAGAAATATTCGTTATTGGTTGCGAAACATTCATTTGAATCTTCTTTGTAATTTCAAAAATTTGAGATAGGTGGCGTTGCTTGTTAAGCGACGTAATTATTTTTTGATATAAACGACGTCTATTCTTTTATTCTCACGCTGCAGCTGCCGTTAAATTCGTGACTGTAATAGAAACATAATTAGAGGCGTTACTATTCGATACGCATGAATAAATTGAATAGCAGTAAAATACTCGAGTGAATGAAGGCAGGTAAGAATTAGAAGTTCATGTAAATGAGCGCGGCGCAAAGCATTTCGAGTACTTTGAGGTATAAAGTACCGAGATAAGTTAAATAGGTAGCTCAATCAGTTAAAAGTCAAACTCAGTTAAAAGTCAACACCACCAACAACCAGTCCAGTGGCGTGGCGCCCGGGGGCAAGGGGGTATAGACGCCCCCGGCGCCAAAAAATTACTGTGTTCATGCAATTTTTAAAGGCAAAATATGATTAGAGGACGTATAAAAATAAAACCATGATGCCATTTACGCTCTTTAAGCCACTGATGAAGACTGGAATGAATATATATATATATATATATATATATACGGTAAAGCACCGTTTATACGTCTCTTAAGGGACTGACGCAGTGGCGGCTCTTCCATTAGAGCTGCAGAGCTGCAGCGCCCCCTGAAATTTTTTTTTAAACTTGTATTTTCGTTTTTAATCCTCTTCGCGTACTTTTTAGCTCCGAGTTTTCCATGACTTACGAAAATACAAAAAAGTTATAAAAAAATTGAAAAGGAGACAGAAAATGAATCGACAAGTAAGAGAGAAGCAGGTCTGAGCTGTAGAGTACTTTACCCTCCCCCCCCCAAAAAAAATCGTTCACTGTGCAGAAAATCCGGATAGGAAAAAGCAACGATTTGCCCCTTTAACTTAGACGGGCTGTGGGCTGCCGGGCGAGCAGCTCTTGCTGGCACGGGAGCCAACTGAACGAGGAAAAAATGTGCTTTTTAATTTATTTTTCTTTTTTCCTCACTCCCACACAAAGTAGCAATCCCATTGGCTGTTTATGGGTTTTGGTTCGTTGATTATTCGCTATCTCTTGATAGAAGGTTAGATTTGTATTGAAGAAGACATTCATTCACTTAACTTCTGTTAGTAAACCTAGTAGTTAATGTCATAAGCTGGTTATTTAGTCTGTTTGAAAAGCAGGTTGTTTCACACCCGGCTTTGGAATTAAAAAAATTGGCGAACTGAAAGATAAGGTGGCGTCTTCAAAGAAAGATGGAATAACTTCTTCCTCCCCGCTTTAATCACCACAGACAATTTGTCTTCTGTTAATTTATCGATTGTGAATAATTTCGAAGTCGTGACATCTTTATCACATACTAGAAAGGAGGAAATATTCACATTTTAGAAAGGGGAGAAACGACGTATAACCGAAGCTTTGCGTCGTATGAACGAAGCTCTTTATTATTACAATGAATACGATTGAATCGGGTCTGTGATGAATCGACGTATGAGTGAGAAACGTATAAACGGTGCTTTACTGTACTTTATCATTAGAATGAATAGGAATGAATCGGACTGTGATGAAATGACGTATAATTACATGTAAAATACGTATAAATGAGAGGCGTATAAACGGAGCTTTAATGTACTTTATCATTACAATGAATAGGAATGAAACGGACTGTGATGAGATGACGTATAAGTGAGAAACGTATAAGCGGTGCTTAACCGTATCAAGGCACCACTTACTTTCGCTGCGCCACTTATTGATGCACTTACTTTCCTCCAAATTATCATTAGAAAGATTTTTTTTAAAAAAGCGAGTTCCACTAGACTGGCATATGTGCAATGTTCCTGTTCATAAAAAGCAAATTACGCAAAACAAATTTTAAAACACCCTTGTGAACAGTTTTATAGTCAAGAAACTAAATTTTTCTCAATGCTAAATGAAATGTTATGCAAAAGTGATTTTAAAATCATAAAGAATGTGAATGATAAAACAATTTTTTTATATATAAATACAACTTATTCGAAATCCACAATAAATAATTAAACGTTTCTTAAAAATCATAACATAATTAGAATGGAACTCGAATAGATTTTAAGATTAAAATTTTCGCTTCCATTTTGTTGTTATTCTGAGTTCTAATTTTAATCAATCTGTTTCCAATTCCTGGTAAATGCATATTTATCAACCATTTAAAATTTTAGCTTCCATTTTGTTGTTATTCTGAGTTCTAATTTTATTCAATCTGTTTCCAATTCCAAAACACCGAACAGTTCTGGGTATCGTTTTTCACATTCATTTATTTGCGCCATTTGTACATTCAATATTATAACGTTCTTTACTCAACTTAAGAGGCCGGCTTTCGTTAAATACTTTAAAATAGAATGAGCTTTTTTGCATTCACATTTCGTACTTTTCTGTGGTGATACTACGTTTCAATTTAAAAAAAGAAGGAATAATATTTCGGAAAGTGGTTTTCTCGATGTTTCCTCAAATAATTTGATGTGGACATCAACATAGTGATTGCCTCTATCTTGTGTTATCTGAGTAAAGGGGCTGTCCATAAATGATGTCACACTTTTTTTCAATATTTTTGACCCCCCCCCCCCCATGGGACAAAAATTTACACATGCCCCACCACCCCCCCCCCCCTTGTCACTTGTCACGTTATATTACATAAATATATACTTGCAGCTCAGAAGCAAAGCACTAAGTTATAGATCATATAACAAATTTTATTTTTAAACTTTAACTACGTGTTTTAATGACATTTGTGAGCATAACAATAATAATGATTATATGTGTACTTATTTTGTATGAAATAAGATTAAGGTTTACAATAAAAAACCTAATTAATATACATAGTAATAAAATATGAATATAAAAGAGCAATTGAGAACAGTAGTATTTTGGAATATGATATATTTTGCTTTAAATCTCATCTTTACTTTATGAACACAAAATACTCTTAAACAGACTGAATTTAAAAAAATAAAACGCCTCAATAATATCAACCTGTTTGTGCCACTAACAGTTCTACCACTCACCCAGGTGGGGCGACGTATCTTCTGTTGGACATTTCAAGGGTGTGACAGGGGAGGTTTGCTTCTAATGGAGAAGAATTTTTGCTGCTATCATATTCTCAGAACCTATCCTGAATGCCTTTTTCGAAAAGAAAGGAATATAAGAGAAAAAATAATATTATGAAAGTTGTTTTAGTCCCGATCAAAATAACTTCAAATTTTAATCTGCTGATTTTAAATGTTTTCATTTTAACCAAAATGTGTGATGTCGCACTTCTTGTTACCCCTTGTCACAAACTGTCACAATTTCACGAACCCTCCCCTTCAAGCGTGACATCATTTGTGGACGGCCCCAAAGGGAACAGAAATCTCGACTTAGCGAGGTACAACAAAGGGAATGCCGACGGTACTTAAAAGTACCACTTTAATCAAGTTTATATCTTCGTAATTTGACCGATTTTCCTGACAGTATTCACGTGAACACGAGGAATGTAGTTCAGACAGTTAGCAGTAGACGGCAGATGAAGACATAAATTAATTTTTAAAAAATTAGAACAAATTATTTTATTTAATTAAAAAACGCTTTTCGTCTTTCCTGGGGTTATTCAGCATTATAAATACTAATCATGCCCAAATAAAATAGAAAATTTGCTGGTAAGTTAATTCGGTAAATAAAGAATTAAAAGGGGGGGGGCCGTGTGCAGTGGCGTGGCAACAGGGGCGCAAGTGGCGTATAGATGCCCTGGACACCACTCTCAGAAAGAGCTTTGGAGACAAAATATGAGTGTTTTATGTCTGTTTTTGGGGTCTATTCTGGTACCCCGTGGTTGGGGTGGGTTGGGTTCCGTTGTTAACATTGACTCACATCTGACTCATCGAAATTACCAAGGCTCGTTCTTTAAAAACAAACATGAAGAGGGGTGCGAAGAAATATCATCCTTCATATTTGGTCCCATTCACCCTTGTTGCTGCACTAAGGGGCGGAAAAATCACATTATATTCCGATTCCACTTACGCTACTCTATAAATTCGTCATTATTGTTTAGTTTGCAAGCTGTAAACTAGAACCTTTTCGCTTTATTATTGTTTGGTATCTAGAACAAACTAAGAGAGAGTTTGATCACCTTTTTATGCATGCTTTTGTATTGTAAATTGATAATTTTTGTAAATGAATTTTCTATATATAACGAAGTCTTCAATAAAGAATACTAACGCAAATGTGGAGAAAATATTTTCCCTAATGTCAATTCTATAGTCGAACGAAAGAAACAGGCTGTCAGTGGAGACAATTCAGGCAATTTTAATTAGTCATTACAATTTTATAACAACTTGCGCCCGAATTCATAATTATGTGAAAGGAGAAAATGATATAATTACAAAGTAAAATCACCTTTAAAATATGATTATTAACCTCGCATCTCTTTTATTATTCTACGTGTTCATTTTATTAGATTGCTTAAACTTTATTGTTTTTTTTTATCAGAGTAAAATAAACAATTACCTATCCACTTTTTTCATGTTTTATTTACTTAGCACCTAAACGTTCCGTATCAAAACTTGGCAATTATGGCAACCTATTGATAGGGAGCTATTAGAATTTTTTTTTACTATATTTCGACCTCCCAAGACCCTTCAGCCCCCCCCCTTCCCGGACAGGTCCGGATTTCAACTAAAACCAGCGGGAGTGGACTCCCCTAAACTTTCTCGTATACTTCCCAAAAAGGTGTCATTTTTCCTCTAACTAGGGTTGCCATACGTCCCGTATACTATTTGTCCAGTTAAAAAAAAAATTGTGCAAGTTCTCAATTTTTACGCGCGCTGAGGTACCACGACTTTATTTAAAGTTTCTGAGATCGAAATCTTACTACAAATATCATGCAAGATTTCACCATACCTTCCATCTGGAGAATGTCGGAACGAAGTTTCGGGTTCAGGGGGTTGCCATAATTTCCGAAGCGCACCCGGAGCTACAATACTTCGTAGACCGCCAAGGTCAAAAGCCAACTGTAATAACTTGAGTAAAATAAGCGAAACGCTCGCCAACACACAGTCGCAATGTGCATTTTGAACCAAATATGCAATTTGAACATATTTTTTTCAATGGATTGAAGCGAAATTTGAGCACAGATCTATAATTAATATTAGCACACGTTATACCAATTTTTATTTATCTAAGCCAAAGGGTTTAGGAGATATAATTTTTACAATTATGCGATTATACAGACCGACAGACAGTCAACCCCTTGACGGATTTGGCCCAAAATTTGATACGGACCTATATTCATGATGATAAAACTATGTACCAAATTTTATTCACCTAGCTATTCAAGTTTTTGAGTTATAGTGTTCACATGACCCCGGACAGACAGATAGACTTCCCGTGGACGGATTTTGTCCAAAATTTGATAGAAAGCTACAAATTATGTGTCAAGTTCACATACCAAATTCCATTCCCGTAGCTCTAAAGGTTTTCGAGTTATCGTGTTCACAGACACACAGGCATACAGACAGACATAATTCCAAAATTGTGTTTTTCGGACTCGGGGATGTCTAAAACGTGGAGATTCATCAAAATCTCGAGTTCGAATTTTTTGACGATTACAATACTTTCTCTTTGTATACGAGAAAGTAAAAATTATGATAACCCTAGATATAATCGAAGTGAAACAAGATTTGTGGTAAACAAAGATGGCTGGTTTTTTTAATAATGGCAGCTGCTCTGAAAGAAACAAACAATAATTGTGTCAAAGGAATCCGGCGACACACTTGGAAGTATTTCAGGGTCGTTCTCGCATGGCCTTCTGAGTGGATTAGACAGCATAGTTCGGGTGGGGGAGGACAAATTTGAATCCATTCTTTCACAGCTGTGGAACTGAAAGTCATTCATCCGGTTCCAGCAAGTCAGAATCAAAACATAATACGGTCCAAATCGCCATTGGTTTGAGTCGCACGCGCACAAAAATGCTTATTTATTTATTTATTTCAGAAATGCAAGCTTATGAACATGATAATGTTTTATAGGCCGACCTACTATCTGTAAACGGAATCATGCTCAAAACATTCTATAGGATGGACTGTTGGACCTAGATAGGCCGAATTTCGCAGATTGTGATTATGAGCATTTTTTCTGTTGTAATAGATTGCTGGTGATTACTTTTAAACAACACGAAATTCTAAACAAGGAAGGCTAATATTATTGATTTAAATTTTGATTCAGTGCATTGTCATTCTAGAAGCATAAAATACTGTTATCGAGACATCATTTGTTCAGGATTTTCAGCTATGCAAAAAGAAAAGGCAACCATCAAGGAATATGCGCTTTTTTTCACTAAGATGAACTGAAAAACCAGCTGAAGAAAAATTTCTCAAACAATTTTCTGACAGAACGGGCATTTGACTGACCTGCTCTCAAACCAGAGCCCGACTTCTTCGTATCCTAAGGCGAAGGGGAACTCTTCTTTTTGTAATGCAAGAACGAACTGTCCTTGCGTTTTTTTTATGAGGATAGGGAACCATTGAGTTTTTTCAGGTACCATTTATTTCCTTCTTGGCAAAAGGCTAAAAATTTGATGAAAGAGATGACGTCACAGCCTAGTAAACTTCAGCGCCATCTCTTGGGAAAAGGCATTTTTAAAATTCTAAAGTTTCAGTTTTTTCAACTTTTAAATTCTTTAATATGCTTTTAAGGTTTTTAAATTGGCTGTATGCAAGTTTTAAATTCCTAATACGACATTTTCGAATGTTTTTAAAATTCACCATTACAGGTTTTCTTCTTTGTGTGTTTGATGTTCGTTTTGTGTTGTGCACTCTGCAACTGTAGATTTCTGTCTAGCGTGCTTTTTCTTTCAAATAAATATATTTAACAACTTTGGTCCGCAGTTGCTTCTTGGTTAGTAGGTGGTCACTAATTACATAATTAGATTTTTATTAAAAAGTAAATGAAATATTAACGCTTTTCCACAAAATCCATTTTTACATCACATTGAAATAATAATAAAAAAAGCTTTTCAGTGATGCCAATTTTATTTCAGCTAATTTTTAAAAAAATTTAATAAATTCTTCAGCATAAGTTTTAAACACAATGTAGTAATAATACTTTTCCTTTAAATCTGTACGTCGGAGGTATAAGGGATCTGTTTTGGTACCCCCGGTTGGGTGGGGTTCCGCACGTCAACAACCCAACCCCCCCCAACCGGGGGTACCAGAATAAACCCTTAAGTAACAATTTTAGCTATTAGAAGCTCCAAAGAAGTTCCAGAGTGCATTTCGCAACTTATTTTTTGAGAGCTGTTAACTTTTTCCTTTCTTCCTGCACTACAATTGCAACAAACTGACCATCCGAAGATGCGGTCGGGATAATGCAAATACAATGAAAACATGGAAATCAGCAAAATTGGTCAAGATAGTTTACCTGTCAGGTAGAGATTTAATCTCGTGTAACTAAATAGCACGCTTCTGATTAAGAAATCTGAGTAATTTAATGGTGCTCGTGGGACTAAGCAAAAAAATGTATTAGACCTCTCAGTTTATCACTAAATAATGCTTTAAAATACTTCGAAACAAAGGGCGGTTTCTTTTTTGGCAAGATAATGTTCTTATACTAGGGTCCTTTCTGTAAATTGCCTGAAGTAAAATTCGTTACGCACAGAATACAACAGCTGATGCAATCAAGCCAGACGAGATTTTAGCCTTTTTAGTTATATTAAAGTCCCGTTTTAAAGCAACACGAGGGCTATTTTGGGACGGACCTCGTCATTTTGAACCGCGCTCAGATGACGAGGACGACGCCTGAGCTGGCACCTCCCTCACCAAGCTTCCGCGCCACACCAGCGGGAGGTCATTTTGCCCCGACGGATTGAACGTGCACTAGACCCGCTTACACGGCGGTTCTACGGTGGAATCGGGTTTCGAACCTGGAACCCTGGAGACCTTACCACCAGGCCACCGAGGCCTCAAGCAAGTTGAAGACGAGAGATGAGAATGAAGTCTAAAACATTATAACCAGACATTTCTCCGGTGCACTTGCTTTGAAAGTTTTACTTTTCACTATTGTCCGCTCGGGTATTGAGTACTGTTGTCTTGTCTGAGACCCATACAATAAAAATAAAATTAAAATTATTGAAGAGGTACAAACTAGTTTTTGCGTTACTTATTTTACCGAACAAATCTCTATTATCTGCAAGACTTATTCTCATTTCATTTATGTAACATCTTCGGCATTCACCGTTTGAGGGTCCGACGTCATCTTTCTTGTCTTTTATTTTATCACTAGCAGTACGCGCATGGCGTTGCCAGTAGAATCAGGACTTGGGAACAATGACACGAAAAAGTTTTGAAAACAAAATCAAAACAAAAGTTACACATTATTGATTTTCAATGACCTTTATCAAAACAGAAATGTATATATTATTGAAATGACGATGACGCGAATGTAATGACGTCACCTGACGGAAGAAATCGGATTGTATGACGTCATCTGCCGCGAGGAAGGTCACGCAGCAACCAATGAAATTGCAACAATACGTGCTGGAATCGTCCGGAGAAATCTCGCTATCAAAAAAACTGTTTGAACTGATCAGGGAAAAATTAATTTTGAAAAAAAAACGAAAAAAGATATTTTAAAAGTTCTTGTTTTAAACCCGACATAAACGTTCCTGTTATAAGCTGAAAAAAAATGAAAATTATAGAGATACAGAATTATAGAAAGTCAGATGCGATAATTTGAAGAAATCTTTATTAAAAATTACCATAAAAGTGACTATTTTTCAAAAATTTCTCAAAATTCAGTAGATTATGTTAGAAATTCAAAACTAACTTCATTAGAACGGAAATTGTTTGTTCTTCCCGATGGTGTAACTGCTTTTTTCGTACAATTATTCAAAGCCATTCTATTGAGAAATGAGTGCGAAAAATCACCCAAAATAACACAAAATATTAAATAAAAAAATTTCTAGATTAAATTTTAAAATTCCGGCTTCGAAGTGCATTCAGTCACCATTATGACTACCTGTGTGTCAAATTTCATGGCTGTAAGTGCGATAAATTCGTCTGGACATCGCAGACACACACCTAAACATTGTCTCTTATAAGTATAGATAAGATAATTAATGATGCCATTGATTGCAGTGACATATTGAGCCGTATCACTTTTTCTGTGCCGACTAGAAGTCTGAGGAAGAGTTGCTTATTTGTAAATGTATTTACCAGGTTTAATTACATACGTAATTTCTCTATTTATAAATTTTACAAGATTTTTAACAGATACCCTGATGATCTTGATCTGTTTAATATGTCTTACGGCGTTTTTAAGACTGAAACTTTGCGGCTTTTGTGTTCTTGAAGTGTTTTTATTTTGTGTGCTTTTTAAATACGTGTTGTGTTTTTAGTGATTTCTGTGTCTATCTGTTGTTTTCATTAATCTGTGTTTTACGGCTATTTTAGTGTTTGTTTCTGTATCGTGCACTCTGTAATTAGAGTTTACTCTGCAGTGTCCATTTTCTAAATAAATAATCATTCTACGATGTTTCGGACTCGATAGTCGAATCTGTTTTAATTTTTATTTATTTATTTGTTTATTAAGCTTTTTATTAGGAGTTTAGAACGTTGGTGCCTGGGGTGACGGATAGGGGAAATCAGATGCCATGGTAGTAAAAATTCAGCGCATTTCTGGCATTTTATAAAGTCAAATATGATCAGGGGGATGCGCCGGGTGCCATACACCCTCGCCATGCCCTGAGGTAACCCTCTCACTGCAGAATTTCTTATATCGCTATTTAGATGCAAAGTTTGCAGATGGGGAGAAATATTTACAAACTATATTACTAATCTATACTTATAAAAGGCAATGTTTGTGTGTGTGTGCGTGCGTGTCTGCGTGCGATGTTCAGACGAATCTATCGCACTTACAGCCATGAAATTTTGCACACAGGTAGTCTTAATGGTGACTCAATGCACCTCGAAGCCGAAATTTTAAAATTTAATCTAGAAAATTTTTTATTTAATGTTTTGTGTTGTTTTGGGTGATTTTTCGCACTAATTTCTCAATAGCATGGTTTTGGATATCTGTACGACAAAAATAGATACACCATCGGAAAGAGCACGCGATTTCCGTTCTAATGAAGTTAGTTTTGAATTTCAAACGTAATTAACTGAATTTTGAAAAAATTTTGAAAAATAGTCACTTTTATAGTAATTTTTAATAAAGATTTCTTTAAAATATCGCATCTGACGTTCTAACATCTCTATAATTTTCATTTATTTTCAGCCTACAAATGGAACGTTTATGTCGGATTTAAAACAAGAACTATTAAAATATCTTTTTCATTTTTTAAAAATTAATTTTTTCCCTGATCGGTTCAAACAGTTTTTTCGTAGCGAGATTTAACAGCGAGAGCTTCTCCGGACCATCCCACAATGCATCGTTGCAACGTGACCTTCTTCGCGGCAGGTGACGTCATTCGCAAAGAAAAATAAGCGGGAATATCAATAATGTGTATTTTTTTGTTTTGATTTTGTTTTCAAAACTTTTTTGTGCCATTGTGGGCACTTTTTTTCACCCACTTTTTTGAAGTCCTGATTCCACGGGCAACGCCGCGCGCGTACTGCTAGTATTATTATATTAGTCTCGGTAACGCTCTGACGTCACCAGCAATAAAACTCGCGCCATGGCGCTGTGAGACATTTAACAGCATTATTTCATTGTTAGAAAACCTAAATTTCAGTAATTTTAAATTTAAAAGAGTAATTGTCGTTCTAATTTCAAATTTAATAGTTCTAAAATAATGAAATAGAATTTTCTATCAATTGATATAAAATTTATCTCGCTATGGTCAATAGTTTCCGAGAAATTTTAAATTATATTAATCATATATTTCAAATTAATTTCCTTTTTTAATAGAAAGTAGTAAATTTCGTCAGTGGTATATCATGCGCGTGATATAGTTTGGACGCCACGATGCACGATGGATTTCACGGATGGATACCACGATGGATTTTTTGGATGCCACGATTATTTTTTTTCAATAAAGAAATATGCAAATAATATGTAAATAAAAAATATTTCCTGTCATAAAACATGTATTTATTTTATTTGTTTTCAATCAATGTTAAACATTTCTCTCGCATATATATCTATTTAAACACGTCAAATTTGACGGAAAATCTCTCGAATGAAGAGGCAGTTTGTACCCGTCATACCATGACGGGTGATTTTCTAGTATCTAAAATAATTGCCAAAAACAGAGGACCATTCCCCCAGCCCCAACCACTGGACCGATTTCGCCAATTTTTATTTCATATGAAAGCTCATGACCTTTAGATACATCATCAATGGTCTCCTGCCACCACCCACCTTCCATTTTCGTGAGAAATTGCAAAAGCACTGCTTCACTCTACATTCGCTATGGGAGAAACCCTTGACTGAGTCGCAGCCTCAATAACTGGACTGATTCAACTGGACCGACCAAGGGGTTTATTCTGGTGAACCCCGGTTGGGTTGGGTTTGGTTTCGCCCCTTAAAAACCGCACCCCACCCCAACTCCCAACCCAACCGGGGGTACCAGAATAAACCCCCAAGAAAACAGAATGCTCCAGTTTATTGTGCAAGTATAAAACAGTATTTTTTTATTTGTTTGCGCTTCGATCAATATGGTGCCTCAAGAATATTGCTACTTGTTGTAGGAGATGGAAACTATTTAGCTAGAGCGATATCATACTGCATTCATGGATGAAAACTTTTATGCTGGAAAACTGTGCCAAAATTCAACTCAAATGATTTTTTTGTAGCCTGTTCCACTAATCTATACGCAATATTTAAAACTGAAAAGTGTTGCGAGCCGCAAGCAAGCCATGCTGCTAGTTGTTATTTATATGCTATTCTATAATATCATAATACAATTAAATGCCATAATAGTAAAAGGTAAACACAACATCTCGTGGAATTCGCGGGAACAAAATAATTTAAATTAAATTAATCTGATTAGTTTAATTTAAATTAATTGACATTAAACTAATTTAACTTTCAAACCAAATAAATTGCTGGATAAACAGCTGAGTACGGCGTTCTCCATTGTCACCCATTAAACTCATCTGAAAGCGTGAAAAATGACCTCGTCCACCGACTGCTGTTTTCGCAGATTTGATGTTTTCCAGCGATAATTTCGGATTGGGAGAAAATGATTTTGGGATCAGTAGCCGTTAAGAGATTAGGGAAATTGCAAGTGTTTCAAAATCAGCAGTCAGTTCGAAGCGTGAATGCTTCAGGGAATGTCAGACGCAAGCTCTTGCATAACGATCTTAAAGTTAAACCTATTTTGGACCATATTCAAGATATTTTGGCTAAGTTGTCACCAAAACTGCAACTTCCAGCTCCCAAAAACCGCTTCGTGCCATTTTGAAACTCTTTCGTTCATTTTTCGTTCATTTCCGTCGTTTCGTTCATTTTGGAACTTTCTTTCGTTCATTTTCCTTCGGTTAAAAGAAGATGAGTCGGCTCTTAAACTAACCGCAAATCTGAGCAACCTTTTTAATTCGTCTAAATTATAGCCTAACGTACTGAGAACACGCTCCGTCGCGATCATTTACACGAACTCCTCAGTGGCGGATTTTGACAACATGAGGCCCAAGGCGCAAAATTATTCTGAGGCCCCCTCCAAAAAAAAACCTCTATTGGTGATGCAAATGTGGAATGTAAAATAACTTACTTATGCTTTTAATTCTAGGTCTATGTTTATCTTCCTTGAGTCAATTTTAGAGCTAATTTTTTTTGTATTGTTGTTTTATCTGATTTCTAACATTTATTTCCCTCATTTTACAAAAGAATATACTTTATTCTTGTATATATGCTATGTTATTTTCATAACGTTATGCGTAGGATTGTCATAATTTCCAGTTATTGATGCAGGACATCTAAATTGCTAAATAAATAAAACATGAAAAAATTAGGTAGAGTAGTAGTTTATTTTACTCTGATAAAAAAAGCAATAAAAGCTCAAACAATCTAATAAAATGACCACTTAGAATAATAAAAAGATGCAAGGCAATCCTTTTAGCCCAGTCATATTTTAAGAGTTTGCTTTGCTTGCCAATTTTATCATTTTATTCTTTCACATAATTATAAAATTGGGCATAAATCATTTTCAGTTAAAATCACAAAATCAAAAATTGCTTCAGTTGTCTCCGCTGATAACCAGTTTCTTCCTTCCAAACCACTGAGCTGACATTAGGGAAAACGTTCTCTCACATTAGTATTGTTATTTAGAAAAGCAATGCACGTATTCACAGAGTTTTATAGACATGACTTCATCAATATACTTTGTATCTGCAAAACTTCGAACATTTCTCACAGAAACTCAATTTCATAATTGCTTCGTAGTTTGGTTGGTATTATTTTCTCATTAATCCTTTAGATATACAAACTGGTTGAATAAGTCTCAGTGTTGCCAATATCGGTGTTTCTTACCTGCTCGTCTGGAAGTGGTACGTTCTATTTCTTTCCGGCAGAGTTTGTGAGAAAACAGGACAAATAGCAATATGTGACTGAGTAGTGAAATACTGTGACAGTCCCGTACATACGGGACGTGTAACCATCATTATATGCATATATAAAATAGATAAAGATATTAAAATACCCATCCTTTAAATTTTTCATTTACTCCAAACTAGGCTGTTTTTCGTTTGATAATATACAACATTTAGAAGAAGTTATTTGTTTTTCGATTTTTGCGTCTATCTAGATGGGTTGGACGCAGAGTGTTCCAGACATTCAAATTTTATATTAAATAGGAAACTGCATTTCAAAATTGTTTTTTAATAATTTTTTTAATTTTCATACGTTTAATAAAGGAAACTTATTCAGTTAAAACGGAGAAATGAACTCATAAATCAACAATTTATATTTATGAACTATAATAAATTTTACCATAAACTGAGAACCATTTATATTTCTTCCCTAAATTTCGAGCTCAGATAGACAGTGTCAGCTCTTTTGTTCTAAAGGACAGAGGTGTATGAAATCTAATAACAATACAGGCCAAAAGGGGAAATAATAAAATTTTCTTCCCCGAGAATTTTTATAAAAACAGCACTTTGAGATGGATTAGATAATTTTTCAAAAAAAAAAAAAAAAAATGTATTTATCTAGTTTAAGCTCTGCAAGGTAAATAATTAAATCCTTTTTCATCGTTCCTTTCTCTTATTAAAAAATGAAAATGTGAATCGTAAAATAAAGCAATGACTTTCAAAAATAATAATTAATCAAAAGTATAGATTGGTGACAGAATAAAATGTGAACACTTTTGAATATGCACATTTTTTCGACATCTCCCGAAAGGTTGAAAGGATTTTCCTGGAACTTCGACCATGAGAAGAGGATTCAACTCACGGTTACGCGGGAAGATTCGGTCTGATGGCCTTTGGGGACTGACTAGAAATTGATGTAAAGAAATGATTTTTGGACTCGTCCCATTTTATAGAAAGCTGATAATGAAGTTGCAACTTTCACCAATGGTTTCGCTTGATAAGCGCAATGTTTACATGTATTTGTGTAAAATAAAAAAAAAAGCACGAATATTCAGAGTTTTTCTTAAAATTCCCAAAATTTTCCACGCTTCCATTTTCTTATAACATGCAGGTTTTCAGCCAAATTTATACGAAACTTGCAAATTCATGATAAATATTTTGGCAGTATTGTATCATAAAATTTGGAAGTAAATACTTTGAATATTAGAGGAAATAAGAGTATTTGTAGTAAATAATTTTTTACTACGCATGTACTGAAACCTAAGCCTAATTTTCTTTCATAACTAAAGGCAGATATATAGGACAGCTTATAAAAAAATTCCAGTTGAATACCGTTAAGATTCAGGAAGATACCTGTATTTGATGATATGAATTTTAGTTGCCTCAGAAAAAAATAGTATTGATGGGGTTTTCTACAAATGATATTTTTTTTAATTTGAATCTGAATAGTTATCGACGAACTGCAATCTAAGTGTGTATTTAATTTATATGATATACAAGGTTTTCAGGATATTCAAAAAAATTTCATAAAATTTAATGTGCTATTAGAATCGATTTGTAATCGCTATACAAGCTATTTTGAAGTTACAAATATTAAGACAAACTGAAATAACAAATATTTAAATGTAGATCACATTCAGGAGAGATAAGTGTTAGTATCACTCCAAATAAAAAAAATACAAAATACTTAATTTAATAGTAATTTTTTAAAAGTAGTAAAAAAAAAAAACAAACAACTTTTTGAACAATCAAATACTGTAATACAAAGTTTGCCAAGGTATTTGAGACAGACAGATAACTGCAGAAAGAAACTGGGCCACACACTGAATCTGCAAACGAATTTGAAAAATTGAAAAAAATCGGGGAGGTAGAGTCCTGAAATTTAAAGCGATACTTGATTTTATATAAATTCCATTCGAGTACTCGGTTCTTAAAATTAAATGAAAGCACTAAGATTAAATTACCAGTAATAATGCAGAAAAAAAAAAAGAATTACGATGCATTATGGCCCCAAAATTTGGGGCCCCTATAAGCAGTTAGTTATTTATTTTGCCCTGCGCATTTCTACACACCTGTGAAATCAATTTACAGAACGTAGTGTCTTGGGTCCAATGGACGTATCATCAAACAGATGTCATCTTCTGCATATCTCGTTTCTATATAGGCATATTCCTGTGTCACTAACAGGTTAATTTATCAATAATGATACACATTAGTCACACTAGAACTTAGTCTCTCCCCCCCCCCCCCCAACGTTTCGTTTTGGCTGTTTTCATTCACTCAATAATTATTTCATGAGAGGAGAAACCTTTCAGTAAGGAGAGGATTATACTATAAGTAAGGCGGCAATGTCTAATGATTCGCCGTCGACTTATACTATGATGTTTCTGGCATAGATTTTGCAGAGGCCCCCTAGAGTAGCAGCTCGAGGCACAGGCTGCCGCCTCTAACGCCTGTGCGGAAATCCGCCCTGGAACTCCTAACTATTACCAACTGTCCATCAACTTTTTCCTCAAATTAGCAGACACTTTCTTGATGCCGGAATTATGTTTAATCGTGGAGCCGGAGAGCGAGGTTCTTTTTCCTCCGCTAGTTTTCATTCATCCTATGAAGGCATAGAAAACTTGAGATGATTATGGATTCTACGGTAATTTTGTCCAAATTATAAGCTAATTAATGTGACACTTATTAAAAGGTAATTAATGTAATCATTTATATTTTTATGAGTATTTACAATTATTCTTAAAATATCTTTTATATTACAATCGATTTAATATAAAGTAATAATTAAATACATTTTAAATCCTCATATACTAATGAGCCCTGTATAAAACGGAAACCTGCTATAAAAGGCAAAATTTTTTCCAGTCCCTTTAGTACAGGTTTTACTGTACATATATTAAACTGAACATAAAAGCTAAGTAACTAAGATAAATTGCGTTATTGTTGCATCTAAAACGTAGAATGCGTAATAGTGCACATCTATAATAATTCTATCAGTAAAAAAAGAATTGGATTATTTGAAACTTTTAAATTGTTGATCAATGGATAAATTGTAAGCGGATTCGTAAAAAATATCGTGTAATAATTGCACGTACAGATGAAGAAATGTGTTTATAATTAGAGTATAAGAAAATACTAGGGTATACTTGTAAAATAGGAGTCAAAAGTTAAATGCCTGGTTGGTTCTATACATGTTGTAATTGGCGAGACACTGGCCGAGAATGAAATTTTTTTCTTTATTTGTCTTATCAAAAGTAGAAAAGGTAAAATTCTAAGCGTTAAAGAGGTTGTTGAGACTTTTTTTGAATAAAACATTGAAATGCTTATCCTGGTTAGACAAATTGGTCAAATTTCCTCCTTCTCTTATGAAAGTTTTCAATATATTTTATATAAAACTTATGTGATCTCCAGGACAAAAAAAATTAATATTATAGAACGTGGCCTATAGGGGCGCAGGATAATCATAAACATAAAAGGAGTGAGCAATTTGGGAATTTTATAAATGGATAAAGTCTCAAAATTGGAATAGTTAATTTGCCCGCAGGTTTTAAAATGTGGATGTGTGGAATCGATGGCTGTGCCTCGCGATACCTGGTACTATGCTTCAAACCAACGCTTTCTCTCTCTTTTACCTGAGCCTTTGTTGGTTTGAGCAGTGGCGGCTCGTCAGCTCAGAAAAGCAGTGCTCGTCGAGCTCAGAAACAAGCAGTGCTCGTCAACTCAGAAACAAGCAGTGCTCGTCAGCTCAGAAACAAGCAATTATGTAGACCCTAGAATTTGTAGTTAATTTCAAGAAACAAAGCAGTGCTCGTCAGCTCAGAAACAAAACAGTTATGTAGACCTAAGTTGTAGTTAATTTCAAGAAACAAGCAGTGCTCGTCAGCTCAGAAACAAGCAGTTATGTAGACCTAAGTTGTAGTTAATTTCAAGAAACAAGCAGTGCTCGTCAGCTCAGAAACAAGCAGTTATGTAGACCTAAGTTGCCGAGATTTAATTTCCAAGGAAACAAGCGGTGCTCGTCAGCTCAGAAACAAGCAGTTATGTAGACCTGGGGTTGTAGTTAATTTCAAGAAACAAGCAGTGCTCGTCAGCTCAGAAACAAGCAGTTATGTAGACCTAGAAGTTGTAGATTAGGTTTTCAAAGAGCAAGCAGTGCTCGTCAGCTCAGAAACAAGCAGTTATGTAGACCTAAGTTGTAGTTAATTTCAGAAACAAGCAGTGCTCGTCAGCTCAGAAACAAGCAATTATGTAGACCTAAGTTGTAGTTATTTCAAAACAAACAATTGCTCGTCAGCTCAGAGAACAAGCAGTTATGTAGACCTAAGTTGTAGTTAATTTCAAGAAACAAGCAGTGCTCGTCAGCTCAGAAACAAGCAGTTATGTAGACCTAAGTTGTAGTTAATTTCAAGAAACAAGCAGTGCTCGTCAGCTCAGAAACAAGCAGTTATAGACCTAAGTTGTAGTTAATTTCAAGAGAGTAAGCTTGATTGCTCGTCAGCTCAGAAACAAGCAGTTATATAGACCTAAGTTGTAGTTAATTTTCAAGAAACGAAAGCGGCAGTAACAGTCAGCTCAGAAACAAGCAGTGCTCTCGTCGGCTCCAGAAACAAGCAGTTATATAGACCTAAGTTGCCAGTTAATTTCGAAAACAAGCAGTGCTCGTCAGCTCAGAAACAAACGTTATATAGACCTGAAGTTGTAGTTAATTTCAAAGAGCAAGCCGGTGCTCGTCAGCTCAGAAAACAAGCAGTATGGAGCCTAGAAGTTGTAGTTAATTTCCAAGAAACAAGCGGTGCTCGTCAGCTCCAGAAACAAGCAGTTATATAGACCTAGGGTTGCTTAGTTAATTTTCAAGAAACAAGCAGTGCTCGTCAACTCAGAAGAAAGAAACAAAGCGAGGTGCTCGTCAGCTCCAGAAACAAGCAGTTATATGAACCTAAGTTGTAGTTAATTTCAAAGAAACAAACAGTGCTCGTCAACAGAAACAAGCAGTTATATAGACCCAGTTGTAGTTAATTTCAAAAGAACAAGCGAAGTGCTCGTCGAAAGCTCCAGAAACAAGCAGTTATATAGACCTAAGTTGTAGTTAATTTCAAAGAAACAAACGAAGTGCTCGTCAACTCAAGAAACAAGCAGTGCTCGTCAGCTCAGAAACGAAGCAATTATGTAGAACTAAGCTGTAGTTAATTTTCAAAAGAGTAAAGCAGTGCTCGTCAGCTCAAAGTAAGCAATTATGTGAACCCTAAGTTGTAGTTAATTTCAAGAAACAAGCAGTGCTCGTCAGCTCAGAAACAAGCAGTTATATAGACCTAAGTTGTAGTTAATTTCAAGAAATAGCCAGTGCTCGTCAGCTCCAGAGAAGTAAACGGCGCATATAGACCTAAGTTGTAGTTAATTTCAGGAAACAAGCAGTGCTCGTCAGCTCAAGAAACAAGCAGTTATGAGACCTAGTTGTGGATTAATTTCAAGAAACAAGCAGTGCTCGTCAGCTCAGAAACAAGCAGTTATGAGACCCTAGAGTTGTAGTTAATTTCCAGAAACAAGCAGTGCTCGTCAGCTCAGAAACAAGCAGTTATATAGACCTAAGTTGTAGTTAATTTCAAGAAACAAGCAGTGCTCGTCAGCTCAGAAACAACCAGTTATATGAACCCTGGTGTAGTTAATTTCCAAAAGAAACAAGCAGTGGCGTCAGCTCAGAAACAAGCGAGGTGCTCATCAGCTCAGAAACAAAGCAGTTATATAGACCTAAGTTGTAGTTGTTTCAAAGGGAAACAAGCGGTGCTCGTCAGCTCAGAAACAAGCAGTTATATAGACTAAGTTTAGTTAATTTCAAGAAACAAGCAGTGCTCGTCAGCTCAGAAACAACCAGTTATATAGACCTAAGTTGTAGTTAATTTCAAGAAACAAGCAGTGCTCGTCAACTCAGAAACAAGCAGTGCTCGTCAGCTCAGAAACAAGAGTTATATAGACCTAGGGTTGTAGTTAATTTCAGAAACAAGCGGTGCTCGTCAGCTCAGAAACAAGCAGTTATATAGACCTAGAGATTTAGTTAATTTCAAAGAAACAAGCAGTGCTCATTCAACTCAGAAACAAGCAGTACTCGTCAGCTCCAGAAACAAGCAATTATGTAGACCTAGTTGTAGTTAATTTCAAGAAACAAGCAGTGCTCGTCAGCTCAGAAACAAAACGTTATATAGACCTAAGTTGTAGTTAATTTCGAAACAAGCAGAGGGAATTGCTCGTCAGCTCAGAAACAAGCAGTTGTAGACCTAAAGTTGTAGTTAATTTCAAGGAAACAAGCAGTGCTCGTCAGCTCGAAACAAGCAGTTATGTGGACCTAAGTTGTAGTTAATTTCAAGAGAACAAGCGAACTCGTCAACTCAAGAAACAAGCGGGTGCTCGTCAGCTCAAGAAACAAACAATTATGGCAGAGACTAAGCTGTAGTTAATTTCAAAAGGAAACAAGCGGTGCTCGTCAGCTCAGAAACAAGCAATTGTAGCAGACCTAAGTTGTAGTTAATTTCGAAACAAGCGGTGCTCGTCAGCTCAAGAAACAAGCAGTTATATAGACCTAAGTTGCTTAAGTTAATTTCCAAGAAACCAAGCAGTGCTCATCGGCTCAGAAACAAGCAGTTATATAGACCTAAGTTGTAGTTAATTTCAAGAAACAAGCAGTGCTCGTCAGCTCAGAAACAAGCAGTTATGTAGATCTAAGTTGTAGTTAATTTCAAGAAACAAGCGGTATCGTCGGCTCAGAAACAAGCAGTTATGTAGACCCTATAAGTTGTAGTTAATTTCAAGAAACAAGCAGTGCTCGTCGGCTCAGAAACAAGCAGTTATGGACCTAGAAGTTGTAGTTAATTTCAAGAAACAAGCGGTGCTCATCGGCTCAGGGAAACAACCAGTTATATAGACCTAGAAGTTGTAGTTAATTTTCAAGGAAACAAGCAGTGCTCGTCAGCTCAGGAAACAAGCAGTGCTCGTCGGCTCAGAAACAAGCAGTTATATAGACCTAAGTTTATAGTTAATTTCCAAAAAAGAGAACAAGCGGTGCTCGTCAGCTCAAAGAAACAAGCAGTTATATAGACCCTAAGTTGTAGTTATTTCAAGGGAAACAAGCAGTAACAAATCAGCTCAGAAACAGAAAAGCGGTATGTAGACCCTAAGTTGTAGTTAATTTCAAGAAACAAGCAGTGCTCGTCAGCTCAGAAACAAGCAGTTATATAGACCTAAGTTGTAGTTAATTTCAAGAAACAAGCAGTGCTCGTCAGCTCCAGAAAACAACCAGTTATATAGACCTAAGTTGCTTCGTTAATTTCAAAAGAAACAAGCGAGAGTGCTCATTCAGCTCAGGAAACAAGCAGTGCTCGTCAGCTCAAGGAAACAAGCGAGTGCTCGTCAAACAAGAAACAAGCAGTTATATAGACCTAAGTTGTAGTTAATTTCAAAGGAAACAAGCAGGTAGCAATCAGCTCAGAAACAAGAAGCAGTTATATAGACCTAAGTTGTAGTTAATTTCAAGAAACCAAGCTTGGTGCTCACGTCGGCTCAGAAACAACCAGTTATATAGACCTAAGTTGTGAAGTTGAACAAAGGAAACAAAGCAGTGCTCGTCAGCTCCAGGAAACAGTGCTCGTCAGCTCCAGAAACAAAGTTATATAGACCTAAGTTTATAGTTAATTTCAAGAAACAAGCAGTGCTCGTCAGCTCAGAAACAGCCAGTTATATAGACCTAGTTGTAGTTAATTTCAAAAGGGAAACAAAGCGGTGCTCGTCAACTCCAGAAACAAGCAGTGCTCGTCGGACTGAAACAAACAGTGCTCTTTAGACCTAAGTTGTAGTTAATTTCAAGGAACAAGCAGTGCTCGTCAGCTCAAGAAACAAGCAGTTATAGACCTAGAGACAGAGATTTAATTTCCAAGAAACAAGCAGTGCTCGTCCGCTCAGAAACAAGCAGTTATGTAGACCCTAAAGTTGTAGTTGGGTACAAAGAAACAAGCAGTGCTCGTCAATCAGAACAAGCGATTATGTAGACCTAAGTTGTAGTTAATTTCCAAAAGAAACAAGCAGTGCTCGTCCAGTTGTAGTTAATTTTGTGCTGATTATTTTGATATATATATTGATGATATACTAATAATTGATAATTTTTTGAGTGATAGGCAAAAACTGGAAAAAGTTTTTCATGTTTTTGGCTATAATAAAATTACAACAAAATTGCTACAGTATAGAGCATCAGATTCGCAATCAGCACCCCAAAAGAGATAAGAAGAAGGAGCAAAAAATGACAACTCCTACAGAATTTGATTTAAAAAACTACTTGATGACTAGACTACTGAGAAAAAAGCTGGGGAAAAGAAGCCAAATCAAGAGTCACGCCAAACGAGAGCTGGTTTGAAAATTAATCACTCCCTAAACATTTCACAAATAAAAGTAATTTTAAGCAAAATAGGGAAAAAAATTACCGAAATTATTTTTTTGACACAATCTTAATACTCTAACGCAAAATTTCTACTGACAGTCGGACAGCCAACGAAAATAACAGTATTAAAAAATCCACTGATTTGACTAGTTTTGAAATATAGAGCATAAAAATAACCCTACGAATATGCCCCGCAAAGAACTTAACCTTCCAGCAGGCGCGCCTGCAAATTTTGTGCATATCGTGCGTCGTATTACATAAACTATCGTGTTGTTTTCCAAAAATAAATCCATCTTTTATTTAAATTATCAGTATGTATAAATAAAGATTTTATAAATAAAAATTGCGCTTAAATTTATAAAATGAACGATATATAAATATGTAATACGATGCACAATGCAAATATCTTTGAAAACGCGCCCGCTGGAGGTTAAATGATACTTGATTTTAATTTCAGTAAGTTCTAATACACATGCCAGCAAACAAATGAAACCGCAAAATTAAATTACTCTGAAAATAAGTCTCTCGATGATTGGGGGCCCCAAAGTTGCCCAGCTCTTACTCTTCCTATTTGATAACCCGGCCATAAAATAAATTACACGGCAGGGTGGATTATTGTGTTTATAACCCGTTTGGATGAAAAGTGTTGAAAAAATATGATCCATTTTCGAACGGAACTCGGTCATAAGTCGAGGGCATCTGGGTTAGGGGATGGGAAAAACCTACCGGTTTCAACCGAAAACAGGTTTTTTCGGTTATTTTTTGTCACGGTATACCCTGTTATTTTTTAAATCAAAACCGGGAAACCGGGTCGGAAAGAAGGCTCGTCGATGTAGGTTCGATTTAATTAAAATTTACCAGTTATGAAGCTTTGCGTTTCCATCGTCTTAGGTCAATCAGCACTAACCGCTTCCCTCAGACCGTCTGTTGGTTAGGCTGATCACTGAAAGAGTCTTATGAACATAGATAAATAATGGCCAAAGATTGATTCCTGTAAAAACAATATTAATAAAAAAATTTTGCCTACAAAACGGCGTTTGTTTTTAATAAAAATGCCACAAAACTGGATAATTTCAAAAAACCAGTTATTTTTACCGGTTTACATATAGGTTGAACCGGTGGCGAGAAAACCTGAATAACCGAAACCGTGGTTATTTTACCGGTTAAAACCGCCAGGTTAACCGGTGGTGAAGAAAACCTGAATAACGAAACGGTTATTTTTAACAACAACCGCCGTCCTACTCTGACAGTTACTCATTTCTCATCATTTCACTTGTCAAATTTGGAGCTGTTTCCAATTAAAAAAGACTTGTGGAGTCTTGTTGTCCTGTCAGTGCTCTTCACTCGAACAGAGAAGGGGAAAAAAACTCATTTTGAAAAAAAAACGCGATGTCAACTGTTTGACCAGCTAATTCACCGCTTCCTGGCGGCACAATGAAGATTCGTAGTTTTTTGACAAATCCGCTGCTTCGCAAACGAGATCTCAGCTTCAAAGTTAGACTGTGGATTGCTCTCAGTCCTCGAACAGACAGCCCGTCGTTTGTCGAGTAATTATTTATATCCTGCCATTCGCCGAGTGCTTGGCGTGAATTATTCTTTTCACCCCAGGCAGGAACTCGCATTTCCCCGCATCTTGATTGGAAATTGCTTGCATGTATGCTCATAAGGAATTTAGAGCGGCAGTTTGTTTGTGAATGAATGGGAACCTATCTTCGCGACATTACTTTCCGAGTCAGCCGGTCACTGGACAGCCTGTTACAGACGTCTTAAATGACAGTGGTGCAAAAGTTCGTTTTCGACCTTCTTTCACCGTAGATTATTACATTACTATTCTCGTATGGTAAAACTGCTTAATTGTTACTAAGAAAGGTCGATTCAGAACACTGATTTCTGCTAGCGGAATCGTAGGATTTTTTCTAAATTAAAAACTGGAGGAAAATCTTTCTGCAATTGCTTTATAATGAATCTTGTTAGCCACAGCTATTATAATGCTTTTTTACTTCTCGTATGCTCAGAGTATACAAAGAAAGATTGGCAATCGTCAAAAGAAATTCGAACTCAGATTTTGACGAATCTCACATTTAGACCTCCTGGGTCAAAAACTAATTTTGGAATATTGTCTGTCTGTGACCGGCATAACTCGAAGACTATGAGCTACGAGGGATGAAAATTTGGTATGTGTCTTTAAAAAAAACATATGTGTAGGTTTCTATCAATTTTTGAGACCCAAAATCACGTCAACGAGTCTGTCTGTCTGTATGTCCGGAAGTCATAGGCCCGAACACTATAACTCAAAACTTGAATAAGCTAGATGCTGATAAAATTTGGTACACATTGGTTTATCATCATGGATATGGAGTCCATATAAGATTTTGGAGCCAAATCCGTCCAAGAGTTGACTTCATGTCGGCCTGTATAATTTACCATGAAACAATCCGCTATCTCCATGCGCGATCGTACGGAAGCAATCGTCTGTGCTCCACGAAAGAGCAGATAGCGATCAGTTGTCCTTAGAGACGGCAAGAAGTGAAACCACGCAGCGTGTGCGATAGATGCGTTTAATCGGTACGTATCTCTTTGAATTCTTTACCTAGATATTTTTTCCAGTCACTATAATGAAAAACCATTCGATAGTCATTGGATTCTGGATAAGCAGTGGGTTCGAATTTTTTTAGCCACGCGGGAAGGAGAACAGGCACCTTTTGGGAAGTATCGAGAAAGTTTAGGGAGAACATTTCCCCTGTTAATTTCAATCTAACAAATGATAAAGAAATCTTGAATCGTTTACCATTATTTTCAGTGACGGCGACTAGGTAGAAAAATTAGGAACAAAAATTTATAGACATATAAAGATCGAACGTAGACAGGTAAATTTAAAAATTTAGTTAAAAAAAATTACTAGTTTTCCCAGACTCTATTGCTTTTTTGTAATTCTAATTTTTAGGAGCTAAAATTAAGAAAAATTTAATTTACTCATAAACCGAGTGGAACTTTCCCTAAGCATTTCTCGTATACTTCCACAAAAAGATTCTCCCCTCCCCCCCCGCGTGGCTAAAAAATCCGAACCTGACTGTGCCAGAGTCCAATGACTATCGGAAGGTTTTCATTATAGTGATTGAAAAATATCTGGTAAGAGATCAAAGAGATGCGTACCGATTAGAAACGCATCTATCGCACCTCTGTTGATTTCCTCTCGCCGTCTCAAAGGACAAACGGCGTCATTCGCTCTTTCGCGGGCACAGAAGATTGCTTCTGTCAGCGCATGCGCGTGAGCAAGAGTGTATTTCAATGAAATTGAAATACAGGCCGAAGGCTGTCAGCTCCCTTTGCGATTATGCTAAAATGATCTGACCTACATTCATGAATAAATGTGCCATTTGTATCCATCCATATAATGTTTTGATTTAAGCGATTACATGACTTGTTAGCAACTTCCGTCGACGGATTTTGTCCAAGTTGATAGAACCTACAAATATGTTTAAGACCACGTACCATTTCTCTAGACTCATATTTTTTATCTATGTTTCACAACAGTACTCAATTAAAATTCGTGCATTTTTCAGGACATCAAGGTTAAAACGTGGCAGATTCGCAAAATCTGAGTTCGAATTTGTTGTTGACGTTACAACTACTCTCTCTTTATAGCTTCATATATCGAGAAAGTAACATCAAATAAATAAAACTGCCAAGAGCAATTTTTTAATTTCTCAGTTAGGAGCTCTGGAAAATGAGGTTTCTCATCTCCTTTTCGGTAGTTACTTTTCGAGAGAGAATTTAATCCAGGAGAGTCTTATCATTTTTTAATTTATTCCTTCATAGAATCCTGGACAGGATAAAATGGAATTCGCTTTGATGCTCAGCGTTCTTTCTCAACATCACCTGCTCCATTTGAAGATCCGGCTTAGTTTAGTTTAGTTTAGTTATATTAACTTTCCATTTTGAAGCAACAAGAGTGCCATTTTGGGACGGACCTCGTATTTTTGAACAGCGGTCGGATGACGAGGACGACACCTGACTTTGCACCTCTCTTCTCCAAACTTCCGAGCCATACCAGCGGGTGGACGTTTGGCTCCCTAAGTATGATTTAGCGTGCCAGAGACCCCAAACACGGCGGTTCTTCAGTGGAATCGGGTTTCGAACCTCAGACCCTCCGGCCCCGTAGCCGAGACCTTACCAATAGCCCACCGCTGCCGAAGAAGCTTCGCGCATGAGCGGACGTGAAGTTGAAATCAGGACTGTCCGGGCGAAATCCGGACCTATGGTATTACTCGTTATAGTTCTGAAATTTTGCATATTTGCGTGTTCTTGATAGAGATCCGGTCTGTCCTAGGCAAAAAATGGGTCGGTGGGGAAAGCGTGCTCTTGACGACAGGATACAATTTTAATACTTCAGAACTTAATTAATTATTAGTTAATCGATTGATTCTAATTGAATTTTGATTCTGTACATGTAGCGCCATCTGATTGTAAATTTGCGAAAAGATTAAAAGGTAGAAAGGAAAACAGTAGCTTGTTTAATAGCGTAAAAAAGTGTAGATTTCGTTTGGTTTGTTTTGTGGCACAAAAGCCTGTTTGTAGGTTATGCTGCGCCAAACAGGTTGTAAATTAAGAATAAAATTCCTGTCCGTTCCACTGAAAATTCAATTAAGATGAGTCAGAAAAGCCATGGTAAAAATTCGAGCTTAAACAAGTGGGGAAAAACCGATAGCTTCTAAAAAAGTAACAAGTAATATAAAAAAAAAATTTTAAGTCAATTCCTACTTAGGTGATTCGAGATATAATGAAAAACGTACTGCGCATGCGTCATGCAAGATATGAAATGACAGACAAGAAAGCTAATTAATATTGCATTGTCATCTAGTTCTGATCTATGTTTAAAGTTTCAAGTCTCCAGCTCATCGGGAGGTTAGTTTAAAATCTACTGCAAAATTTGAACAAGATATATAAATATAGGGAGAGTGTGAACGAACCCTTCAACCGGCTGGAACGTAGAAAGTCGCTCTCTGATGACTATTCTAAAACCGGCTCCGGCATAGAAAGTTGCTCTCTGTTTATTACTCGAAAACCGGCTCCGAAACATTTGCGTTCACCATTTAGCTACAGGGAGGCCGTTTTCAAAGCATTCAGCTGAAATATTTTTGCCGTTCAAAGGGTTAATAGAAGGAATTGAAAAAGATGAACATGTGCTTGTCTACCAAGCAACATTGGAAGAAAAAAGTGTTGAACATTATATGTAATCAGAATAGGTCTGACAATGAAATGTTGAAAAATAAACGATGAGAACATGAAGCCACATTTAATATCATAAGAATTCCTAAATATTCGTTAAAGCGTAATATATTATGATCACGATCAAAATTCCAATTTATTTAAAATATTTCTATCAGCTAGCGCCTCGCGTTTTTACTTTTTTGTTTTGGTCCACAGATTTTTGAGAGGAAAAAAATCTGCATTGTTGTACATTATGACGTTTTTGAGTTGTTGTATTCGCACAAACGCGGACAGACAGACAGACAGACTTCCCGCTGACCGACTTCGTCCTAAATTTGATAGAAATCTACAAGTTGGGTGTGGGGACCGCATATCAAATTTCATCTCACTAGTTAAATCTTTTTTCGAGTTATTGTGTTCAAAGACAGACAGACAATTCCAAAAATGTATTTTCCGGACTCAGAGAGATCTGAGATGTAAAGATTCATCGAAATCTCGAGATCCAATTTTTTGATTATTGCAATTCTTCGTCTTCGTGTACTTCTGTAAGAAGCGGCGATTGGGAGTTATTAGTGGAGGGGCAGAAAATTTGTGGAGAACTATGTTGGAAATGGATGCAGTCACGTGGTTTGCGCTCGTGTTCTCCGAGCTCAGATGTCAGAACCACGTGGTGTGCCGTAAAAGGATATTAATTATATTTGTTCCAGATTACAAGTGAGTCGAAGTTTGATGTTACTCTCGATCGGTTAGCTTCCAGGCTAGCTGCCGAATTCATCATATTCATGGAATTTTCAGTCTAATTCTTGGTGTTGATCAGTTGGCTGCTTCCAGGCTGCAGCTGGATTCACGAAATTTACCCGAATTTTACGGAATGTTTCTTCTTGTAATTATTAATCATGAAGTGTTGATCTTGGAATAACTTTGATTAATAAGTAGAAATTTAATCCTTATCGTTAAGTTTTTTGTTGTCAATAAACTCTTTAAAAAGACAACTTGATTCGGAATTATTCATGGCACCTGGACTCGATTTATTAGTTAATTCTGATTAGACTTTTAGTTCTAGGAAGCAAAACCATAAATTTGCTTAATTCATAAAATCTACAAACTATATTACAGGGGGTAGACAAAAAGATTTAAAAATTTAGCCACAAGATTAATCAGCTTTCTTGAACACAATTGCTTTCGTATAATTGCTAATTTTAGATAGCTGAAATAAAAATTTGAATTTTCCCGCAAAAAGTAGGGGGGGGGAACCATCCCTCCCCGATTCCCTCCACTGACTTCGAGTACGTGGTAAAACCAGCGGGAGTGTTCTCCTCTAAACTTTCTCGTATATTTCCCCAAAAAGATGCCGTTTCTCCTTCCCCCGCGTGACCAAAAAAATTCGAACCTATTGTTATCCAGAATCTAATGACTATCAGAAGGTTTTTCATTATAGTGATTGAAAAATATCTAGGTAAAGAATCAAATTCAAAGCGATGCCTGCCGATTAAAACGCATATCTATCGCACACTGCCAGGTTTCATTCTCAAGGACAAACTGACGTAATTCGCTCCTTTCGCCTGAACAGAAGACTTTCAAGTACGCATGCGCGTGGAGATAGCTGATTGGTTTCAATAGTAAATTATACAGACCGACAGACAGTCAACCCTTTGACGGATTTGGCCCAAAATTTTATATGGACCTACATTCATGACCATAAAACTGTGTACCAAATTTTATCCATCTAGCTATTCAAGTTTTTGAGTTATAGTGTTCGCATGACTTCGGACATACACACAGACTTTCCGTTGACGGATTTTATCCAAAATCTGATAGAAACCTACAAATTATGTGTAAAGACCACATACCAAATTTCACCCCGTAGCTCTAATAGTTTTCGAGTTATAGTGTTCACGGACAGACAGACATAATTCCAAAATTGTGTTTTTCGGAATCAGGGAGGTCTAAAACGTGGAGATTCGTCAACATCTCGAGTTCGAATTTTTTGGCGATTACAATACTTTCTCTGTATACTTCGTATACGCGAAAGTAAAAAAGGTGTTAATCGCGTCATTTGAATTTGACAAACAGCGAATGGAAGCTTGGATATTCTGTAAAAAATTCGCCCAGTGTTTCAGATGGAGTCTGACCACCCCTTCTAGTAATTCGATCTGGACATTGAAAAAAAAAAGGGCCTGCTTTCAACGACCAAGCAAATATGCAATCCTCTGTTTTCTGAAGAGCCACGAAGAAATATTCTATTCTTAGGGAGCCCCTCTCTAAGTGTTTTCCAAGTGATGACAAACCCACACTTCAGGACACGAACGTAACAAGTGTAACTCTATTCTCTAACGACGCCCCCTGGTGAACAACCTGACAACAATGCGACGACAGTTCTCGTCAGGCAATAATGAAATGTGCGACGCGCGCATTTGTGTCAGCAAAAGGAAAAAGTGTGCTTTTTTCTGGACGAGGGGGAAACGCGAGACTGGGCCTGTGACGTCACGCACGTTACTTATCGTCTGCCCATAATGAGTGGCATTGTCGCAGCAGAAACGGAAAACAATGGACACTTTTCTGCTCTGCTAAATGGCAACGCTGAAACCACATCACTTGAAGGCGTCGTTAGTTTTTTTTTTTTTTAAAAAAACTCCCTTTCTTTCGAATTATGGTAAAGGCTTTTGATATTCCACTGCAAACGATTTTTTTTTTTTAACACAGACGGTTTTTTATCGCGCGAATACACAGATTTTGGGGGTTTTATTGTTGGAGCAGGAGATAAAAGAGATTTTTTGAAATATTGAATGTGTTTTTTGCGCACTTATTTCCTTGTAATCAGTGATTACGATCCACGGTTGAGACATACCAGACTCCCATAAGCGTGAATTTTTGGAATTCATTCTCCTCCTAAAAAAATGGCTCAAGAGGAGAATTCCTTTTCGGCCACATCGCTTGACGAAACTCGATTCAGACGCGACGTAAGAAAAAAGAAATCAGACCGTTTTATTATTATTTTTTCTTTCAGGGTTTATTATTATTTATTTAATATAATTAATAATATGATATAAAATAATTTAATAATTATATTATTCTATTTATATTAATAATTATATTAGTAATTAATTATATAATTATTTTATTATTAATTTAATAATATTATAATGATTTAATATAATTTGTTACACCGTTTTATTATTATTTTTTCGATGCAAGGCCAAATTAAGGCCTCTAGGGGCCCTGAGGTAATGAAAGTCTCGAGCCCCCCCCAATTCTCCTCCCTAACCAGATATTTCTCACTGATTTTAATTTATTCTCTGTATAAGAAGTTTTAAGTAACAAATTTTGAAAAAATTAAAAGATAGAACATATAATTGCGGGTCACTTAATCTCTTAAAAGGAATTAAAAATTAAAAGAAATTTTAAACAAAAGAGTGAAGAAAAAACTGACAAACAATTTTTAACACAGTTTAACCCTTAAAAGCCCGATTTTTTAAAAAAATTGATTTACAAAGGAAGATTTCTGAATCCTTTGCTATTCAATACCACTTTTGGACGATTTTATTCCGGAAAGGGGTGTCAGGCAATAAGTCATACGAGCGCATTTCCGGAGTTCCTTGTTAGATCATGCTCAGTAAAATGTAAACATCACCCATCCATTCTTCTCTTCCCTCCTATTTTGATGAAAATAACTCCGCCCGGCACATGCGCAAAAGCGCGGAAGGTTTCGGAATCCGTTGCTAAGCGATACTGTAAGCTGACGTCATAAAAATAATTGATAGAAGTCCAATGCAGTATTAATAAATTTCCGCATCCTTATTAATCGATAAAGAAAACATTTCTGGAATTCTTTTGTCTGTCTGTGAACAAGATAACTCGAAAACCCACCGAGCTAGACGGGTGAAATTTCGTTTCGTGCGCTACTTTTACATCAAAACTGTAGATTTCTATCAAATTTGGAGTGGAATCTGGGAACGGGAACCCTCCGGCCCCAAAGCCGAGACCATACCACTAGGCCACCGCGGCCTGGCGGGTCAAGAGAAATTCCGAAAGATGAGCATTTAAATAGCTTATTACTTTCTCGTATACGAAGTATACAAAGAGAAAGGATTTTAATCGTCAAAAAATTTGAACCCGAGATTTTGACGAATCTCCACGTTTTAGACCTCCCTGAGTCCGAAAAACACAATTTTGGAATTATGTCTGTCTGTGAACACGATAAATCGAAAAATATTACAGGGGATGAAATTTGGTATGTGGTCTTTAAACATAATTTGTAGGTTTCTATAAAATTTTGGACAAAATCCGTCAACGGGAAGTCTGTCTGTCTGTATGTCCGAAGTCATGTGAACACTATAACTAAAAAACTTGGATATCTAGATGGATAAAATTTGGTACACAGTTTTTTTGTCATGAATGTAGGTCCGTATCAAATTTTGGACCAAAGCCGTTAAAGGATTGATTGTCTGCATAATCGCATACTTGTATCTCATAAGCCCTTTGGCTTAGATCAGTAAAACTTGATATCGCGGATGCTAACATTAATTATAGATCTGTTCCCAATTTTCACCTCAATCGGTTAAATAACAGGTGTTCAAATTGCACATTTAGTTCAAAATACACATTACGACTGTGTGTTGGCGAGCGTTTCGCTCATTTTACTCAAGTGAGTATGGTTAGCGTTTGACCTTGGCGGAAATTGTAGCGAGCCGCAAACACGCGCTTCAGAAATTATGGCAATCCCCAAAACGAAACTCTGTTTTGACATTCTCCAGATGGACTCTTGTGATTAACCAGAGGTGTAGTGAAATGTTGTGCTATATCTAGAGTAAGATTTCGCGCTCAAAAACGTTAAATGAAGTTGTTGTACTGAGGTACAACAACTTCATTTAACGTTTTTAACGCGCGTGTAAAAATTACGAACATAGGCAATTTTTTTGCAAAATATGAAGTTTTTGGGAATTCATAAATTTTATATGTTTCATTGTAAATCACCATTCATAATTTAAAAAAAAAAAAAAGGCCTTGGGTAAATACCCGAAAAATATTTACCTACCAACTGGGTGTTTACCCACCCCACATTAATGTCGTATGCGAGAAAGTTTCGGGGAGGTCACTCCCGCTGGTTTAGTAGAGGCAACTATTTGTTTTTTGACATTATTTTATTCATTTCTACCCTCCCCCCTAAAAAAAGTTACCATAAAAAGCAAGGATTTTGCTGATATTTTTTTTTACAGCATAAGAATGATATAATAAAATTGTAATGAAAACATCAGAGTAGCGGTTCAGAAATTGAGAAACTTTGTTTCAGACGTTCGTTGCACCATTAATGATTATTTTCGAAGTAATGCGAGTATAGAAGAAAGCTTTTGGCCGCGCGGAAGTCAGATGGACTTCGATGCAGCTAAACACTTTTTTTTACTACCGAAAGAAGACATTTCAGCCAATAAAACGCATCATAAACGCAGTTTTATGTTTGATTTATGGTCTTTTTTTACTTCTTTCGGGCAATAGCTACCATTAAGACACTGAGTCCACAGGAAGCAATTAATTTATTATTTAATAAATCATGATTAATTAATGAGTTGTAAATCATTATCCGATCCGATAAATGAACGCAACTGAAAGGACACGTTTAAAGGAAATTAGAGCATCAGCATCGTTTTTCCTAAAAAAAGCGACGGATCTCTCACTAACGTATGATACAATATGCTTTCTCTTTCTCGCATACGAAGTGCTATACAGAAAGAAAGTTCTGTAATCGTCAAAAAATTCGAACTCGAACCTCTGCTCGGTTTCCGGGGAATTCGGATTATTCGGGAAATTCGGTAATATACTCTTGATATACATCCATCTGTCATGTAAAATTTATTTTGAGGCCCACTAACTAAATATAAAATTTTAAAAAATACATAATACATTTTTATATTACATATTGTTACAAACATGGAAAGTCGCTTCCCAGCAATGTGAGTCTTATGGTTGGGAAGAGAGTTTTACAGGGGTAAGTATGAGATGACCGACGCCAGCCTCGTCTGGACCCCTGACCTTGGCGACGAAATATGGGATCTCAAAGGTGCTGGAATCTTCTCGATATCTCTATTAGGAGAGGAGATACGCTTGAATGCACTAGCTGATTCCCTGTGACGTCACGGCCCGCCGGGGGAGAATATAGAAGGAGAGCGCTTGGATGACGGAGGGAATGCTGATCGACTGGGATCGCCTTGGAGCGCGAACGTCTTTGGAGTTCTATCCGCTGTGCGAGCTAGTAAGCTGTTAGACGCCGTGTGGTATTGAGTATTAGTGTGTTGATCCATTGGAACGACTTTGGAGTTCCGTCCGCAGTGCAAGCTAGGAAGCTGGTGAGCTGAGCGCTATTGAAAGTGCAATCGTTGTCGTTACTAGTTATTTGCTGACTGTTTGTGTTGTTAGATATCAAAGTGCTGAACTGTCATTACCTGTGAATTGTTGTCTATTTACATTGGTAATCTGTGCAAGGACTATTGTTTCCTGTACCTGTGCTACGTGTTTTCCTACATATTTGTGAATAAACCTTCATTCTCCATTATTCTGCGTGTTGGACTGTTTACACCATACACCCACAGAAAGACTTTTGCAACAATATTATGTGCACGTATATGTCAACATTAGTAACGCTTACTGTAAAAGGATTTAAAATATTTTGTTTATAAAGCAAAAAACGAGAGATGACTCTTAAAACTCCCCTGACATCTATTCTTGACTAGCATTCCGCGGCCCACTAAGACGCTATCCAAGCCCACAAATGGGCAGCGGCCCATGGGTTGGGAACCGCTCTCGTAGAGTATTGACTCTGGATACTCTGTGAAGACGTACGGAAAGAGCGCGCGGCGATTCGCACGGTACAGCGGCAAACTAGTTGAGGGTAAAAAGAAGATATCCCTGTTTGTTTCTTCTCATTATGGTGCCGTATTCATTCTGAAAATCCAATTCTAGTACTTCTTTTAAGTTAGGAATAAACATCAACTTTGTTTCGGATTCGTAATTGTTATTTTTCCTCATTTTTCGGTAAAAGTTTTCAGAAAATTAAAAAAAAGTTGTTCGGATTATACGGATTTTCGGATTACCGGGGTTCTACTGTAGTAGTAAATTTGGACCTGAGCGGGCAAAATGAGCGTGTCTAAAAGCGCAATCAGTTGTTTTCATTAGCTGAACACCAAGAATGTTATACTCAAATGCTATCGCAGGACAAATAGACCAGGTCTAAGCTTATGTGGGGTGGGAAAAAAAAAACCTTCACACTTTCATAACACCACAGCATAACCCCGAACTCGGAGTCAGAGCGGCTCCCTGTCCGTTGGATGAGTATGCGTGAAACTTTATTGATAAAGCAAGAGCAAAAAAAACATTTTATATATAAGGATACAAAAAGAGGAAATACAAATACAAACACTAATTTCTTTCTTCCTTCGAATTGTACGAAACTTACAGAATACTTGAACAATACGTAAAAGAAACATTGTATTAAAATTTGAATTCAAAAATTTGAATATTACGGCAAATATGAGTATTTGTAGTAAATAATTTTTTACTGCGCATACGCGAAATGTAGCTCTATATACTGTCAACAGATGACGCCGTCGAAAGCTCTAAATAAAACTCGAGAAAGGCACAGTTCGGGTCCGCGCCGTAGAGTTTTCGTGAAAACGTCGGGATAAAATCATAAAACAAGTGTTTCGTATTAATATGTAATTTAATTATCAATCTCTTTAATACAATATTTGCACAGAGTAGTATAATGGTTACAGAATAGATGAATCACAAGTTTATCTCATGTAGAAAGGGCCTGTGGTAGCTTGTGATTCATCTATTCTGTAACCATTCTACTATTCTGTGTAAATATTGTATTAAAGAGATTGATAATTAAATTACGTATTAATACGAAACACTTGTTATATGACTTTATCTCGACGTTTTCACGAAAAATCTACGGAGGTGACCCAAACTGCGCCTTTCTCGTGTTTTTCTTGCGCGTCTTCCACACGACAGCATTTGTTGCTTTATCCGACGACACGAATTGCGATGCAGCGCACGTGGCAAACAAGTTGGCGAAACGCAAAAGCGCCGGTTTAACTGCCAAGAAGAAAAATCTGACACGTTTTGGTTGCAAGTTCAAAGAAATCCGACTGAAATTATCAGCGTGAGGAACGTCGGCGGGCTGGGGGAATACATGAACAGTTAGACTTCCTTGAACTCGGGAATTAATTTCTCGAAGAAATCAAGCTCTCCGTTAAACAGGTCGCGGACTTAAATTACGTAGATGTACGGGGTGATAATTATTGATCGGCACTTAAATTACGTAGATGTACGGGGTGATAATTATTGATCTACAGCATACTCTCTATTATCCGTGCGCGAATTATCCGGCTTGCGGATTTTCCGAGCTCACAAAAAAATTTAAAGAGAAACTTTTTCCCGTTTATCATGCATGTAAAATCGATGTTGATGTTCGATCGAGAGATCCCTTCCGGTGATTAACCCGGATAATCGAGAGTGCACTGCATATGAAATTAATTTTTTTTTTCAAAAACTACCGAGTTCAAAAATTTTATTCAAATTTTAAAAGTAACTACAGATATTCGGATTAGTTTATGACATGTTCGATATGCTTGCCATCAATGGCTATGACTTGGCGCAGACGAAGAGCAAAATTCTGCAAAAACAGCTGAAGTGTCGAGACATCGACACTACTAGTTCTCTCGAACTTTTCAATCCCATTTTTGATTGTTATAACACTTGGACCGGTTGTCTTCAGCTTGTACTCGGTCGAAAATTTCCTTTGAGCCGCAATCGGGCTGTTATTGCTCGAATGGTAGGGCCTTGACGATCAATATACACTCCGAAAAGCTGTATTTCGATATTTTCAACGAAAAATTAACAATAAGAGTGCGCATGATAAAACAAAATCCCAACATGCCCTGCATTCAACCGCCAAGTTTTAACTGAATCTCACCAACGATTCAAAAGCGATCAAGGTTTTTTTTTTTTTTCCATATAGCTCAATAATTGTCACCCTGTAATTTTCACAGACCACGTTGTTCATACAACTTTTTATTTTATATTTTAAAGTGTAAGGTAGGGTTGCCGAATTTGGACCGTCGCCTATACTGAACCGGTATCTTAATCTCAAATCTATTTAATGTTTGCCGTAAAATAGGCAACTTATGCTCCAAGATGTGAAGACGGCTTACGAAATCATTTTTTCATCGACGGCTACGTGGTTGCATTGAAAGAGAAAGTGTTTGCATTTAGATGTCAACAATTAAATATTTTAAGAAAAGACTAATAAGCCTTACGCGGTTTTAAAGTAAGTAGGGAAATCTGCTATTATATCCTCAAATAGGTAATTTCATTAAATACAATTTATTATAATAATTTTATGAAAATAGTACAAAGATAAGGTTAGGGGATATATATATAAAATGATTTCGTGGTTGTAGTCGTTAAATAAAAAAGACAGGCCGACTTATACAGTAATTTTCATTTATTATGGAGGAGTAGCAGACATACGTGCATCTTAGTTGAAGTTTCAAGTAAAAAAGCGAACAGAAAATCCCTGCATTTCCTCAGGTAGGGATTTAACATATAGACACGTGATCAAAGTGAAGGGAACAATAGCTATTTTTAGTAAATTACGTAAGTGTTTTAGGGGGAAAGTATGGCGGCGAGGAGACGCCGTCATGATTTTCTGTGGGCACGTGAAAGCGATTAAAATATTCTTTTAGTAATAAATATGTCAAAACGAGAGATTTAATATACTTCCAGCGCGGGAAATAAAACGAAACTGGAGTTTAAGGAAAGCGATTTTGGAATACATTAATACAGAACTAAGATTTTAAAATATATAATATTAGAATTTAAAGTAAAATTAATTGAGATTATTATATAATATTGTTCTTGTCAAAAAGTTTCTAAGATGGGATCATAAACAATTGCCTAATTTGGACTGCTTAAATCAACGGGACTATTATTTTGAACACGAAGAAATAGGCCAGAAAGCAATGATAATCACTAGTGGTCCTCCAAAACTGAAAGTGGAGCAAGTCAAAGCAAAAAGAAAAGGAACCAAATCCTTGTTCAAAAAGAACGAAAACTAGGGATACGTTATTTTAGCATTGTGATTAAACAAATAAGAAGAAATGATAGAGAGCATAAAAGGTAATACTTGGGTTCACATATTGTGTGCTGGTGTGAAGTTAAGAATCAGAAAAAGAAAAAATGCTTTCGCTTTATTTGTGACCAAAGAAATTTGTGGTCAATTTAGGAAACCAGTGGTCCAACTTGCGAAACCAGCTTTTCTAACTGGACCGATGCCATACTTTTAATAAGCTATTTTTCACCTTTAAAGTGTTTCTTAAAAGGTTATTTTCATAATTTTCAAGATAAATAACCTAAAAAAAATTGCTACCTTGTTTTATTAAAATTACTTCTCGAACTCTGTACATTAAAAAATATTCATGTCTTGGTTGGTTGGTTTAATGGCGCAAGAGCCATTTTTGGCTAAACTACGCCAAACGTATGCATCTAAGGTGGGCAACTTACGGGTCTATTCTGGTACCCCCGGTTGGGGGGGGGGGCGGAAACATTTTTCCCCCGGTATAAAACGGTAAAAGGGCCCCCCCCCCACCCCAACCGGGGGTACCAGAATAGACCCTTTAGTATCAAGCACATTATGAAATATATCCGGCAACCTCAAATATTTTGTTTTCTGTTTAATTCTTTTTAACAGCATGTTTTAAGCCAACTAGCGTGCTGTTGGAACGTAAAATGGTCTTCAACGTTTGAATGTTGGAATCAACAGCACGTTTTGCATGAGGAATAAGAAAGTGAAGTTGGCGCTGGTAACGTGCAATTAAATTATGCAGACACTACGTCATACGAATTGAGTCAATTGCAGGTCAAGCAACTGTGCACCTGTTTTGATCATCGTAAAATAAACAGGTGCGAGACTATTTAAGGTATCCGACTGTGTTCGGAGACATTTTTTTGAAAAATAACTTATATATATATATTTTAATGTTATTTTTCAACTGCATATGTTTTAAAACTATGAAAATGATGTAAAATTAGGCTTTCAAAATAATATTTTTTTAAAAAAAACTGAGAAGTTTGAAGAAAAATGACAAAAATATTTCCCTTACGCTAACAGCCATAGACAAAATCATATTCTAAATATACATAAATCCTTGTAGGAGTACATTTTTATGACAGTTATCTGTGTTATACTCTACAATATTTCTTGCACTTCAAAATAATTTTGAGATATAGCTGAACATAGTTACTAAACAGGTAATTTTCCATAAAAAATGCTTCTCGTTTATATTTAAGCACTTAAAAATAACACGATTTTAAAATTGACCTTAGTTTTCAGAGGACAACATCAAGCATGTTACAGAAAACAATCTCAGAAAATGTCATATCAATACTTGAATAACTTTTTGAGAAATCATACGGTCGACGGTTTTCCTCAAAAATATCATTTATCAGAAAACGCCTTTAAAGTTTTCATGCAACATAAAATAATGCTTACAGTTCGGTAATAAAACAGCTGTAACTCCATTTGTAATTCACGTAGAGTAAAAAGTGAGACAGTTTTAGAAAGCTGGTTAAACAGGCTACAAAATTAAGACATAAATCTTTTTTTTGATAATTTCATCAAAAACGACGATTTTAAACCAGTCGGATGCCTTAAACAACACGGCTTAAATGTCTATCGCGATTTGAAGTTAAAAAATACTTTGTTAAGGGAACCAGAATAGGAAGTGATGCATAGGACATCCAAATGAAATAAAATACGATCAGTATTTCCCACGAACAAGATGGTCACAAAAGGAGATTAATTTCAAATAAAATTAAAGTAAAAGGGAATTCCTCTCAAACTTTTGCCATTCAAATATTGACCAGACGTCAAGGATTAGCCGGGATTAGCCGGGATTTTTGAATCTTTTCCTCTCCTTGAAAAATAATCTCGAACTGGTAAAGTAACTTTCGGGTCTAACAATCGAATCAAAAACTCGCTCAAAATTTTTGAAGCAGATATTTATTTACCAAAAAAAAGCCCGGGGAAAAAGGGGGGGTAAACCCCCCCCCCCTCCTCTACCCATCACGCATTGTTGCGAAAATCTGACTTCTATCCACCGTCGATAATTTTGATTAACACAATGAGAATGTGCGAGTTTTGTATTCAGTGATGATAAATTAAAATTGTATCGCTTAGCTGAATGCCGGGCCTCATTTGTCATGGATAAAAATAAATACTCTTGAAAATAAAAAAAAGTATATTTTTCCTTATCCTGGGCCGGAGGGTTGCTTGAATTCAGTGTCGTAGCGAGGGCAAGTTGCGCCTGGGTCATAATACAGGGTGTACAGAAATGAATACCCCAACTTTGCAGGGCTAACAAAGCACAACCTTGTTGTTCATCGGAAATCAAAAATAACAGTTGAAAGTTTAAATTCAACACAGTTATAAGTGTTCAATGTGAGCCCCTCCAGAAACACGAACGATATCGAGGCGGTTCGATAACTCATCCCACACTCTTTTCAGCATGTTTGGTGTCGTTCGCCTCCTCTATATCGTTCGTCTTTCTAGAGGGGCTCACACTGAACACTTATAACCAGTGGCGGATTTAGACAATATGAGGCCCCACTCCCAAGAAAACTTTATTGATTATAAAAATGTAACGTAAAATAACTTATTTATGCTTTTAATTTTTTGTGTCTTCGTTATCCAATTTGAATATATATATATATATATATATATATATATAAAATTTAATATTTTTAATAATTATATTATTATAAAAATAATATATTCTATTATTTTTTTGCTTCTTTTATAAATGTACTAGCAGTTCGCGCACGGCGTTGCCCGTGGAATCAGGAATTCAACAAAATGAAAAAAAAACGTATCCTGCTCTCTGCACCGTTAGCCAATCAAAATTGCCAGCAACGTCCGAAGAAGTGCCGCGCTCGTTAGAGGAAAAATATCTTTCAACTGACGAGGGAAAAATTAATAATAAAAAAAAACGGGAAAAGATATTTTACACATTCTTGTTTTAAATTCGACAGAGCCGTTGCAGTCATAAGCTGAAAAAAATTGAAAACAATAGTGTTATTAGAACGCTGGATGTAGCAAATTTAAAAACAAAAATAAAATTTAGATGACAAAACTTACTATTTACAGTAAATTACGTTAGAAATTCAAAACTAACTTCATTAGAACGGAAATCGTGTGCTCTTTTCGATGATGTGTCTATATTTTTCGTACAATTATTCAAAACCATTCTATCGAGAAATTAGTGCGAAAAATCAATCAAAACAACACAAAACATTAAATGAAAAAATTCTAGATTAAATTTTAAAATTCCGGCTTCGAGGTGCATTGAGTCACCATTACGATTACCTGTGTGCCAAATCTCATAGCTGTAAGTACGATAGATTCGTCTGGACATCGCGCACACACACACACACACATTGCCTTTTATAAGTATAGATATATACATGATTTAAATAGATCAAGAAATCTTTTTTTATTCAAAACAGATTTTTTTGTTTGAAATTTAAAATAACTAAGTGACAGTGATATCTTTCGGTCTTTCATTCTGTCTAGATGGGTAGGACATCGCAGTATCCAAGTGTTCAAATTTTATATTAAACATGAACCAAGTTTCAAAATTGTTTTTAATAAATATAGTTTTTGTTTTCTTCACTTAAATTTAATAAAGTTAACTTATTTATTTAAAAAATGGTAAATGAGCTCATGAATCATCAATTTATCTTTATGAACTATAATGAATTTTACCATAAATTGAGAACCATTTTATATCCATCTAAGTTTGGAGCTGGAATAAGCAGTGCCTACTCTTTTGTCCCAAAGGATAGAATGGTATATTCTAATAACAATACGGGCAAAAACAGGGAAACCATAGAATTACTCTCCCGAAAAATTTTAAAAACAGTATTTTAAGGTAAATTAAAATCATTATTCAAAAAAATATTATATAGTTTAAACTCTACAAAGTAAATCATTAAAATTGTTTTTACTGTTCCTTTCTTTTAAAATGTTCCTTAAAAAATGAGAATGGGAATTCTAAAACAAAGCAATGTGTTTCATATATAATATGACTAATCAAAAGTGCACCATGAAAAATTTGTTTACTAATTCAATTTATTCACACGTTTTCTGATAAAAAAATATAATTAAATAAACATTCTTCAATGGTAATAAAACAAATTACAGTTTTAAAGCGTAACAAAAACTGAAATTAAACTTTAGAAGGAGATACAAAAATAGATATTATATCGGATATATTAGTAGCAGCAATGAAATGCTACTTTTGAAATTCAGAGTAAAATTTTATGAACACAGAAACAGGTGTGGAAAGACATAAAATTACTAATTTATTCTTTTAATTTTGAGAATTTGTCTATCATTTTTTCATAATCCAATTCCTGTAC
>BGPR01008968.1:45410-60384 GCA_013235015.1 Araneus ventricosus | reverse complement strand
TGTTACTTCTTACATACTAATAAAATTACTTGTCTTAATTTTACTTTAAAAAATGTAGCTATTCAAGACACCATAAATATTAAGCACAAACCTCATTTGAAGACAAATAGATTTTGAAACAATATTATGTCCGAAAATTACAGAGCCCGAGTAACAAGCAGTGCTCCGGAAAAGAAAAGAAAAGAAGGGGAAAAACAACTACTTGTTTCGTTTAAAATAAAACGGGAACAGAGAAAAAATCGAATGGATCATAATTTAAGCAGTGTTAGAGAAAGGTTTCATCACTTTCTTCAGTCAGCATTTTAACATCGAAGATGAAACTTATATTAGCTGCAGGAAAGTAACAAAATACATTGATAAATGTTCAATAGAAAAAAGGGCCTAGTGTAGTGATAAATAAATGTTAATTAAAATTATAAATGATATTTTTTTAAATGTTTGTAATTTTTAAATATTAAAACTTAAGAACTGTATTCTTTTCAAGCGTTTTCACAAGTATTCAATCCAATATCACTTAGCTTGCATAATAAGCATAGTTTATATCTTATTTTCATTCCTAATATCATGGATGGATATATCTATTTTCTTTAAGAAAACTGGAAATATACTTCATCACGCTATATTTATGCTTTGGAACTCTACAATTCTTCCCCTCCCCGAGAGTAAAAACGCGTGATTCTGTTATCGATCTTCTGTTATCGCAGTCAAAGATAATTCTTTGTTTGACAACGGAAGATTCGCGGCACGCTTAACGAATCAAAATCTCACAACCATGTGACGTTACAAGAATCGACTATTCGGCAGCATAATGTCGGCGGGTAGCTTCACCAATCGCTCAAGCATGTGACGTCACGAAAACTAACCATTAGACAACGTAAATCCGCAGGCGTTACAGAGAGAGAGACAATCCAATCAGAAGGCGATAGCTGAGGGCTATTCGTCGAGATGATTCAATAACTCCGCCCACTGAAGGGAAAACTATCTCGATTGGAACTTTGATTGACATGAACAGGAGTCTTTTGAGAAGCTTCGAAGTGGATAGAGGCAGGTGTAAAGAAGCAAGCGTCCAATAAGAAGAGACTTGCCGGGTAGAAGTGAAAACGGATGGATACAACTCTACCATTGAACATTACGACGAACCACAGGCGTGGCAAGACCACCATGAGCCTCCAATAACGATGTCTGACGGATTCTCCTCAATTCAAATCTTGCCATCATATTGCTGTTATTTCCTTACAGAAAGTAAAACGAAATTATCTTATTTGATATAACAAATGAGATTTCATGTCGAATTCATGAAAACCTGTAAGATCATAAAGTAAATAATTTCTTTTTAGAAACATTTTAGAAGGCGGAGCTATAATGTCACCAATCAAAAATAAGCACCTCCCTCGGTGTCCGTTTTAGGTAAGTTATTCAATTGGAGGATAATTTCAAGCAACCTTATGATTATTTGAACTGCAAGGGGGAGGGGGACTAAACAGAGGAAGGCATACAAAAGAATTTAATTAATTAGTATCCAGAGCCGTGATAAAATCATTTGATCTATTTGTTGCTTCAAAATATCAAAAGACATGGTGTTTTTAGGTCAATCCTGGACTTTTTTTTCACTTTCTAAAAGTTTTTAGTATCCTAAATTTTACTAGGCATTCAACCTTGGGGAATCCCAATCGATTCCTTTGTTTTCGTCCTTTTATTTTTAAAGTTTGATAATTTTATTCTTGTATTTTTATTATTACTTGACTGACGTGGACTTCTCTATTATTTTCTGAACTAGCGAAGGACCACGGATACTGTTTTAAACGCCCCTTTCATAGGATTTTTAGTGATGCTTTACAAATATTTTCATTGCCTCCTTCTTTTTATTGGTGTATTGTGCTGAGCTTGAACTTGTGTTTTACTGCTCTGGGGGCTCTTCTTTTTAAGTATTTGGGGCCATTCAAATATTACGTAAGCACCCAAGGGGGTGGGGGAGGGGCTTTGCGATTTGCCTTATTTTGACAGGAGGTAATATGAGTTGGATGCTTACGTAGACATTAAAAATCCACTTTATTTCGAAAATCTTTATGCTTGCACTGAAATAATTTAAATTAAATTTGAAAAAAAAACGTTAAATTTGGCAAAATAAAATTAAACTTGATTTTTGTAAGCTTAAACTTGAAATTGAAAGGAAATTAAACTTGCAATTTTTTCATTTTAAGCCGAGTTAGAAATTTTTATTTGAATTAAGTCCTAAAATTTTTAAAATTAGATTATTACTGTTATACGTTTTGTGAAAAAAAAAGAACGGAGGGGTTGCAGTTTGCTTACGTAATTATAAGAGGGGGGTTTGCGATCTGCTTATTTTTGCTGACAAGGGGGGAGGGGGGTCAAAAAATACCAAAAAACATGCTTACGTAATATTTGAACGGCCCCTTTTGAATATTTTTAATGTTGGACTCCCTATCTGGTGATTAAAATCAAACAATTTTGAATTAATTTATGGTCCTCTCCAAGTGTATTATCGTTTCAGAGGCGTATTTGGTTGGTTGGATTTCTTTTTTTTGTGTGTGTTTTTTAGTTTATTTTACTTTTGTTGTTGTCCATTTTCTTTTTCTGTTTGTGAGGTTTTTGTGTCTATCGTGTAATGTTGCCTTATTTGTATTTCTTTTATATTTCCCCACCTGCCTGCTCCAGGCTTTACACCTTTTCGGGTAGGCCGGGCCGGCGTGTTTAAAATTTTAAAAAAATGGTGTGGGGCGGAAGGTTGGATGCCCAATCTTTCCCAAAATCCATCACTTTATTTGGACTGCCGGGCCATAAATACGCCGGAAGTAAAAAAAGAGTACAATAGGTAAGTAGTATAGGTTGTTATCTTCTAGACCATTCGTCAGAAACATATCATTTTCTGGACAACATCGCGTTTGTTTCTGACATTGCAATCGAAACATCTGCTGCTTACATCGAAACAGATGCCCTATGGTTCTGAGCAATGTTATGCTTCAACAGCTTTTCGACTGCTGTATGAATGAGAAATTTTAAATATGTCTTTCCTTGTATTCGGTTATCACTAGCGAAGAGCTGACGAGCTTAACGCTTCCTGTTTCCGCTCGTCTATTTTTCGCAGAGAGTTGCATGAATTATCATAGAGGACAGTCGGGTAAAACCGGGTATCCTTGATTCTGGAGCTATTATTTTTCCTATCTAGCAGACAGATACTGAATTAAACGCTCAAGAAAAAAGAACAGTCACAGTGGCGTGTTGTAGCTGTTGAATGCACGGCATCAGCGAAGGTTTATTTGTTTTAAGATGCCAACTCTCTAATGTTCGTTTGATTTTAAACTATCCTTAGTTAAAAATCATTACAGTTATAAAAACTATATTTAGTCCAGCTTATTATACGTTTACTAAGGATTTATACCTTATCAAACAATAAGGATTCACTCCAATAATTACGCGGTTCTATTTCGTTTTTAATAACCTCTGCACTCGGGGTAAAACCGGGTACTCCAAGTGGCGTAAGGCCAGGACAGCCAGTATTGATGGTTCCTCCGATGAAGACGATAAAAATACATAAGAAATTGATTGTTTATATTTTAGTGATGTGTTTTCTAATTTAAATAAAGAAGAAGGGTTAATCCAATGTAAAAACTTTCTTAGCTGTGTCTACGAGTTTTTAAGTTGTCTTTGAATTATTTAACAGTCTTTACAAATTCATTCATACTAAACTCATAAAACATTAAATAAATAAATTTACATTACATTAAAAAAAATTTAAACGTTTTTACTCTACCTACTTAAAATCTTGAGAAGAACGCAGACAATAGACTGATGAACAATATTAAGGATGTGATACAGAAGTCTCAAGCGGAAACACGATATCAGCTTGGAGCCTTGCTTGCTTTAACGCCTCAAAAAATAATAACAAGATAAGCAATTTTCTGCGTGAGCATACCGTTTCCTATTTGAAAAGTTCCATTGCAGATAAAAACATATTTTAAAGTTAGTGCTGGGCTTAAGTGATCCAAAAAAATTCCTTTTCATTCGGTTGAATAAGAATTCAAACCTTGGAAATATTTGTTAGAATAAGGGTTATTGTTTTAACCCTTAAATGCTTGATTTTTTTAAAATTGATTTTAAAATGCTTTTTGGCTTTTATTCCTTCAATAAAACACGAAAAAATACTTTAAAAATCCTATTTTGTTTTAAGTAGTTAGTTAGTTAAGTAGCTTTAGTTTGGAAAAAATTTCTTTTATAAAATTCTATACTATCAACCACAGATGAATTTTAAGAAGTAATAATATTGATAAGGAATTTCCTTCAACATTGTAAAATAAAATATGGTATTCTCAAGCGCATAAACAAAGCAAAAAAAGATGTAACTTTTTAGTGAAAAAGAATTTATTTTTATTTCTTCAACAACACTCAGGCTACCATCTTTATTTTGTAAACTGATTTAATAGCATTTTCAGTTTGTATCCTATTGGCAACAACAGGCATTAGATCTTCAGTCTTATTCTCAAGATTTTAGAAGACAAAATTGGGTATGTTGCTTAGGGTTAATTAAATGGAACAATGTTTCTTTACTTAACATGGAATAAAAATAATACTAACACGATATTTCCAAATAAAATGATATGATGTGAAAAGCTGTCTGAACATGAAAATGCTCAGAATCATAGAGCTTTTTCTAACTAAGAAGTATCTGCAACGTTTAAAAACACATATTGCCAGCGCTTCAGTCTCGATGTCAACAGATGCTTCGATTTCGAGAAGTAAACGAGGTGTTCAGCAGATACTTCGATTGTAATGTCAGAAACAAACGAGATGTGAACCCATCATTTAACGTTTCTTCACCCCCATTTCAAGCCTTCGTTGACTGGACTATAAGCGGTGTCTAGGTATGGTAAAATGGCTATGCGCTACGCGATGAGACTGCTTACTGCGTCACCTGACGTCATACTACGGAATTAGCGTTCCTGTCTGGAAAACGTTAAGTTATAGGGGGAAAACTCCGTTATAAAGCTGTAGAGCATCATCGATTTAGTACAGAAAAGGCACCTTTTAGACAATAACACACAGTAGAGCCCTCTAATCCAGACTAGATGGGACAGGACCCTATCCGTATAGCTGAAAGTCCGGATTAAACGGAATTTCCGTTAAATCCGGCAAATTAAAATGCCCGTAAAACAAGTTTTAGAAGGGTAAAACTATAAAAATCGATGGGTAACCCCCCCCCCCCCAATTTTTTTGTTCATAAATACATACAACTTTTCCTACGGCTTAATTTTAGTTTTAATACTATACTGTATGCGTAGACTTAAGTTTTTAACCTACGAACTAATGTAAGATTAACAAAACAAAACGTAGCGGGACTCTACTGTATTAAGAATAGAACACTTAAAATGAACATTTGTTTGTTCGCGATTTCCGGAACTGTGATGTCACGAAACGTGGACAAAAGAAGAAAATGTTATCTTTCAAACAAAAATTATTGTATAGCAACGGATTCGGAAATCCTCCGCGCTTTTCTGCATGCGCTGGGCGGAGTAATTTTTATCAAAATTGGGGGAAAGTGAATAATGGAAGGGTGATGTTTACATTTTACTGAGCGTTATCTAACTAAGAACTCCGGAAATGCCGTCATATGACTCATTGCCTGACACCCCTCTCAGGTGTAAAATCGTCCAAAAAGTGGTAGTCTCTCTCAAACAAATTAATTTTGAATTTTATTTGAGTTTCCTTCATATTTCAAGCTTCTAATTATTTTTTCCTTGACTTTTTTTTCTGTTGTAACGAATAACTTTAAAATTCTATTTTATTTTGAGGCTTTAAATTTAAATATACTCAAAAATAAATAAATTTTGAATTTTAGTTAAGTTTCATTGATATTTTTGGCTTTATAATGATTTATTCCCTAAAATTCTGCAACTTTTATGTCGTTTGATTTTAAAAAGGGATTGCAAAATTTAAATTTGAATTTTTGCAAAAATTAAGAATTGTACTATTTTTTTGGTTTTTGTCCATAGGTTCATTTTCTACTCTGAATTTCGATGTTGTTTACAGCCCATTTTTTTCTCCTCCTGTAAAAATTTAAAAATGTCAGAAGTTTTCTTTTCAAATAAATCGATTCATGAGATTTCTGCTCAGTAGATGGCGGCACATAACTGATATAGCAGTCATGTGCCGCCGGTATTCAGTTCGTTGTTTATACGTAAATAAAAACACGGAAGTTTGCTAAAAAAGAAAAAACATTTTATAGAAATTAAAACCAGGTTTCGTTAAATAAATAAACAAAAAATTCAAGAATTTTGGATGTGAAAGTTGTCATTAAACAAAAAATGCAAGAACCTTGGATGTCAAAGCTGTCAATAGATGGCAGCACGGGGAATCACAATCAATATTAAGTTTTTAATTAATAACTTTTTAACTAATTATAGTTTTGGAATTTCAATGGTTGAAATGGATTCCTTTGATCATTTCCTGCCTTTTGGTACTTTCTGCTTGTTTCAGGATTCAGTGGTTCGTGAGAAGATAGCCGGACATAGATACATACATACGTTTGTCGACGTTCGGTTTTAATAGGAATGATGGTAACAAATGTTATATTCAAAAAACTATTCCATACGAGACTAACGATTCCAGTAAGCTAATTCCTGATTTTTATTGCCCTCCTTAACAGTTCATAAATATATGTATGTCGATTTCAAATTCAAAGATGATATCAGGGATTTATGTTTTCATTTTTTATTCACACACACGATAACCACAACACAAACATATTAGAAAGAATAATTAACACATGGTTAAGATTCGATCATAATTTACACAAACATATAGAAATAATAATTAACACACGGCTAAGAGCCGGATCATAATTTACACAAACATATAGAAAGAATAATTAGCACGTGGCTAAGAGCCGATCATAATTTACACAAACATATAGAAAGAATAATTAACACTCGGCTAAGAGCCGATCATAATGTGTACAAACATATAGAAAGAATAATTAACACATGGCTAAGAGCCGATTACAATGTACACAAACATATAGAAAGAATAATTAACACATGGCTAAGAGCCGATCACAATGTGCACAGACATATTAGAAAGAATAATTAAGACATGGTTAAGAGCCGATCATAATTTACACAAACATATAGAAAGAATAATTAACACATGGCTAAGAGCCGGATCACAATTTACACAAACATATAGAAATAATAATTAGCACATGGCTAAGAGCCGATCATAATTTACACATACAGTATACTCCATTATCCGTGCGCGGATAATCCGGTTTGGGGGTTATTCGTGCTGATTCCGGACTCACAAAAAAATTTAAGGAGAAACATTTTCATGTTTATCATGCATGTAAAATCGATGTTGATGTTCGATCGAATTCATTCCGTGAAACTAGTGAGCTAAAGAATATATATATTTTTTCTTCCTCCACGTGCAATCTCTACCGGTTCAGCCCCTAATTTTCCGAGAAATGAATCATCCACTTCCTGCTAGCCCATTCTCGTACGAACACGCTTCTTCCTGACGCGTCATTCTTTAACTTTTTCGTCTTCTTTCACTTTCGCACATGTTCCTTTAGTTTTTGCGTCTTGTTTATCGTCAGTTAGTAGCGTGAGATTTTTTACTAGTAAAAATGAGTAGTGCGAAATGAAAACGGAACGTTTTAAATGTTAAACAAAAGTTAGAAATCCTTCAAAAACTTGATAATGGAAAATCAGCTAGTACTGATGCAGAAGATGCACTAAATGAGAGAAATGCGATTTCTCATTCTGCTGCTCTACAATCTGAGGAAACTTTGTTAGATTATATGGGACAAAGAGGATTTGATTACGGTGGCATTACTGCGGTTCGTAAAATATATGTCGATATAGGTACGACAAGAAATGAACAAAGAGCAGAAGCAAAAACGCATTACAGATTTTTTTAAAGCAGTAAATCTTAAAAGGAAAATTCCTAGTTTGATGTTATACAGTATGCAAATGTAAGTAATTTTTATATTTTTGTACTGATGTTGATTTTTTTCTTTAATAAAAAGGAGTTTTTGGATTATCAGTGTTTTTCTATTGTCCGTGCGATCCCTCCCGGTGATTAACCCGGATAATCGGGAGTGCACTATACATATAGAAAGAATAATTAACACATGGCTAAGAACCGGATCATAATTTACACAAATATATAGAAAGAATAATTAACACATGGCTAAGAGCCGATACAAAGAATAATTAACATATTGCTAAGTTTAGTTTAGTTATATTAACGTCCCGTTTTGAAGCAACGCGAGGGCTATTTTGGGACGGACCTCGTAATTTTGAACCTCGGTCAGATGACGAGGACGACACCTGAGCTGGCAACCCCCATCTCCAAACTTCTACGCCACCCCAACGGGAGGACGTTTGACCACTGCGTATGATTTAACGTGCAACAGGCCCCATACACGGCGGATCTTCAGTGGAATCGGGTCTCGAACCTGGAACTCTCCGGCCCCAAAGCCGAGACCTTACCACTAGGCCACCGCGGCCTCAACACATTGTTAAGAGCCGATATAATTTGCACAAACATATAGAAAGAAAAATCAACACATGTCTAAGAGCCGGATCATAATTTACACACCCTCGTGGCGGTAGATTCAGTTAAAATCTGAGAAAAAAAAAATAAAAAAACTCAGGTAGGGATGACAGATTTGTTTTTCTCTTTACTCTTTCCTTTAAGGGAAAGTAACAACATCTTCCAAACTCGATGAAAATATTCGTACAAATTAAGTTTATACAAATGCAATATTAGAAATACACAAATATTCACATACATACGCAATGTTTTATATATACGCATAAGATTCCACAAAAAATAATGAATACATTGTATACAAATGCGACACACTATTTTCACTAAACATCCTAAAATACTACTAATGATTCCAAGACGAAAAACTTGAATCACAACACTTAGCATGTAAAAATTTAAATTATAAATGACAGCAATTCAAAATTCCATGCCAAAAATATAGCAATCACAGAAAAACTAAATTTTACCTTACAAAGATTCATTAAGTTCTGAATTGTACAGTAGTTGCATTGGACGTCTGAAATCACCTGATGCGGTTTTTAATGTCACAACTCTTACCTTTCCGTCGCGCCCAGCAAGGGTTTCAATCACCTTTCCAAGTTTCCACATCTCCGCCTACGTTGTTTGCAATCGCCTATTAAAACTACATCATTTATATTAAATTCAACTGTTGCATTCACAGGTTTCGCACAATTAAGAACTTTTAAATTGAAGGAGATATTCTCCCTTTCATCTTTTCCAACAATAACAATTTTTCACGATACAAAAATCTCTTCACATTAGCAACTTTTTTTACTTGACATATCTGTCCTTTTGTCGCCAGCTCAGTGAGGCAGAGTGGTTAACCTTTTTCCAACCAAAAAATTGGCAGGAGTGAGAGGGAATGATTTTAAAGGAGCAATGAACACATAAGGATGTGTTTATTTCTCCTGAAATGTAAGGATCCTCGAATTAATTAATTCAGAGAGTATAGTTTATACAACAGCAATATAGCAGCATAGCAAGTATAGTTTGAAATTCTTCAAAGCTCCCTAATGCCTTACCTAAAACTTCCCCTAGACATATTTAAGTCATACGAACCATTCTCTCCCAATATCCACCTCACCAAGCAGCACGTTCAACAATATAATTCCATCCTTTCTCACAGAAGTAATTCGGAATGTCAAGATCATCAAGGTTAGTACAGTGAAACCTGTGTATAACGATACTGTCTATAACGTTAAACCGACCTATAACGTTATTTTCTTTGGTCCCGGCGGAATTCCTATTTACTCAATGTACTATTTTAAACCTGCCCACAGCGACAATCACTTTTTAGATGCACCTGTCTAAAACGATAATTTTACCTCTTTAGAAATCTGGTACAGTACAATCCTCCCCCCCCCCCCTTTCAAAATGATAATCCACAATTCAATAGGTGAGAAAACAGGGGGAAGGAGGAGACGGGGCAAGAACTCGGAGCCTGCTGTATTGTAGCACAGGAATTGGGGGACCGCTAGTGGGTGGAATTTTTCCTCTTTAGAAATACAATAAAGTAAAATCCTGATTCCTTTTTTCTTGGAAAACGACACCCCATAACCCAGAATGTGAGATAACGGTGGTGATGGGAAGGGCTGGAAATCGGAATCTGTTGTAGCAGGGAGATCGGTGGTGATGGGAAGGGCTGGAAATCGGAATCTGTTGTAGCAGGGAGATTGGTGGTGATGGTGGGTAGGCGCAAATGATTGGAAAGTGCACAGATGTTTGATGTCTCCGGCTGGGCATGTCGAAACTATGCACTCTGAACTGACCACTCGCTCCTTCAAGTGTGCTTTTGATACGCTAACGCCTTAAATTTAGGATGTCGCGGATGTCTAGGATGTTGAAGACATTACGTAAAAATTATGAAAAAAATCTTGCTTACATTTTCCTTCTATGCATACTTTTAATATTAGTAAAAATATTAACTAAAATTTTCACTTTGAATTCTTGAAAAAAGTTAAAATAATTTAAAGTCTGTGAAATACAATTTAATATCAGCAAGTAACTGTAAGATGAATGAATAAGCGCAATAAAATAAGTTAATATATTAGTGCATGCATACGTACATAAACACTGGGTTTTGAAATGCTCGAATTGTCTACAACGATAACATATGTATAACAATATTTTTTCTAAGTCCGTACACTATCGTTATAAACAGGTTTTACTGTATTATGTATGTTTTAGTGATATTTCCCAAACTTGCATGGAATCATCTATCTCTACTTTCACATTTTCTATAGAAGCTCGGAATGAAGATATGTAGAACTGTGAGATTCCACAACACTATACATCACAATATAACTTGAAGTATGTAAAAAGTTAGAAAAATATAATGAGTAACATTTAAATTTAACCTTACGAGCATAACATTTAAGAGTAAAGTTCAAATACTAAACAATAATAATAAATGAAAAAGTCACATGCGACAGTCAATTCCAAACATCATAATGATTCTCCAAATTAGAATGGCCGTTCTCTCCACTAAAATATCTAATGAAATGTTAAATAGGTTGTCGGAAAAACCCATCAATAGACCTCATATTCACAGAAAATAATCATTGGTTCAATATCTCGAGTTTCAGAAATGCAGTTATTTGACATTAAGAATTATATCGAATACTCATTACACTTAACTGCAAAAATGTTACAAAATGTGGGATTTTTTCTGCCATGAAATTCTATCGCATACAGAGGCGGCTCGGAAGTTTGAAAAAAAAATGTTTTTATAGACTTGAGAAATAAAGTAATAGTATATATTTAAAATTTGTTGGATATATCATTTTAGTTTCAATAAAGCCATTACATAACACGAAATGTAGCTGAAGCTTTAAAAAATCTTCACCATAATATTATTAAGTCATATTTGCAGGTAAAACATGCATATTTCTAAGTAAAGCTTGTTTGAGATTTAGAATAGAATTAAAAAAATTAAGTTGGTTGGGGGGGACGCCATATTGTTGCCGTGCCCGGTTCGTAAAGATACACACCAATACATTTATACATATTCATTTAAACACATACATCTGATATATCATCTGAAAGAGTAAGGTAAAGAAAATCAAAAGGACTCAGAAAATTCATTAGTAATTAGATTACAATGTTACTCTCCTCGTCAGGGCAAATGTTTTCTTAAGACCACGAATACAAAAATGTTGTTCCAAATAACGCCTCTGAGAAAATCTTTTTTTGCAACCCTTACATGAAAGCGGTTTTTTAGTTGAATGAGTACGAATATGTTTACCTAAATAATCCTTATGAGCAAAACCTTTTCCGCATATATAACAAGGAAAGCCTTTTTCATCTGCATGAGTAAGAGCATGATTTTTTAAATAACGGTTCTGAGAAAATGCTTTTTCGCATATCTTGCAAGTAAACTTTTTTTCACCTGGACCTTTATGAGTAATAGAATGGTTTTTTAAATAACGTTTCAGCGAAAATTTTTTTTCGCATATATTACAAGAAAACGGTTTTTCATCTGTATGTATAAGCATATGTTTACTTAAATGATCTGTATGAGGAAACGCTTTTCCGCATATACTGCAAAGAAAAGGTTTTTCAGTCGTTTGAATAACAGTCGTATGAATAAGACTATGTTTTTGTAAAGTAATTTTCCGAAAGAATTGCTTCATGCATACATCACAAGAAAAGGGTTTTTCATTGGTATGAAGTCGATAATGTGCGTTTAAATCAGGTTTACGAAAAAACCTTCTATCGCATAGATCACATAAATAGGGCTTTCCATTGTTATGAGTTCGAAAATGCTGAATTAAATGGGATTTGCGAGGAAAATCTTCCTTGCACACCTTACAAGAATAAGGTTTTGTATTTGTATGAGTGCGGATATGATCTTCCAAATTCCATTCCAGAAAAAATTCTTTGCCGCACATATCGCAAGAAAGGGGCTTTTTACCAGTATGAGTTGTATAATGCTTATCTAAATCGAATTTTCGCAAAAATTTTTTCTTGCATACATCGCAAGAGTAAGGTGTTTTAGTTGTATGCGTACGATAATGTGCTGTTAAATTTTTTCTTTTAGAAAATCCGGCACTGCATTCATTACAAGAATATGGTTTTTCTCTAGCATGAGTATATAAATGCGCAATTAAATCCTGCTTACGGGAAAATGCTTTATAACAGATATTGCATGCGAAGGGTTTTTCATAGGCATGGATTCGGTTATGTTTGTTAAAATCAGGTTTACGAACAAATTTTATATCGCATATATCACACAAATAGGGTTTTCCATAGGTATGAGTTCGAAAATGCTGAATTAAATGAGATTTTCGAGAAAATGCTTCCTTGCACACCTTACAATTGTAAGGTTTTTTATTTCTATGAGTGCGGATATGATCTTCCAAATTCCATTCCAGAAAAAATTCTTTGCAACATATATCACAAGAAAAGAACTTTATACCAGTATGAGTTAGAAGATGCTTATTTAAATCAAGTTTTCGATAAAAAATTTTCAAGCACACATCGCAAGGAAAAGGTGTTTCATCTATATGTATACGATAATGTGCTGTTAAATTTTCTTTTCTAGAAAATTCTGCACTGCATTCATTACAATAATAAAGTTTTTCTTTCGTATGAGTATAAAAATGTGCATTTAAATCACTTTCTTGGGAAAATGTTTTAAAACAGATATTACATTCGAACGATTTGTTCTCGGAGGGAGTTTCAATCTGGACATTTGTATCCGGATCACGTAATTCAACTTTTTTTGTGTATATTAGTCTTTGTCTTCCTTTTCTTTTCACAGGTCCTTTTGCTTTCACAGACGCTTCCATCTCTAAGTTCTAAATTGACTTTTATCCCAAAAGATTAGTTGAACTTGTATCAGCGAGTATTTTTCACTAGGAGTCAGTTTTCATCTGTACTGAATCACGGATAAGTTGTGCCTGGTCATCCGCAGAAAGAATCTGGAAAAGAAAACGAATTTTTAGTGTGACTTCACATGTCAGTCTTTGGAATAAAATATTTAACAGAGAAAGGTGTCTTCAATTTGTCTTTGGAAAATCAATGGAACAATAAACAACTGAATCGACACTTTTTTTTGAAAAACTTCTAATAAATTAAATATCAAAAGCCTTTTTCAAGTAAATTATTCTCAATTCAAAAAACAATATGTCTTCTTCCCAGTGATAATAGTTATAATTAATATAATTTAACAAAAGATATTAAAAATTAATTAAACTTTTGCATTAGACAGAATGGCGCAAATGCAGCAACTTCTAATAAAACACAAATAGAGATAATAGAATACAAAAAAAGAATAAGAAAAATAGAGAAGAAACAGATGAAGTAAACAATAGCGATAACAATACACCTTTTTGCGCACCCAACGCAGCAGCATCCGGTGATTGCATGAGCAATACTGTCCTACAATTAACCAACAATTAAAACTAATGTGCTCTAATAATTAAAATAATTAAAACAAATAAAAGAAAACAATTAGAATATAAAAGAAAAAAAATGAAAGAAATGGAATATGGCCAAAAATAATTTTGCTCTGTGTTATGCAACCATAACGTTCCTGCTTGGCACAGTAGCGGCGATTGGGTGGGAAAAGTAGGGGGGCGGATTTACAGACACCTAAAAATAACCGGAATTAAAGGGATAGGAAAAGAAATTTCAAAATACAGTTAAAAAATTAGTTAATTTTCCCGGGAAATGTTGATTTTTAATATTTCCTAGTTTTAGGCAGCTAAAATGAAATAAAAGTTAATTCTTTCGCAAAAAGTGCCAAATATTGTTAGCGCCAGTGTCTTAAACACACATTTAAAGAACTAGTCTGTTGAAAAAAGCGTTATTATTTCGTGTTGATTCACGAATGTTAATAAACGCGAAACAGAAGGTTATACCAAATTTCAAACACGAAATGGAAATATACCTGAAAGATTTGAATTCAGTTATAGATGTATTCGAATTCTTTTTTTACAAAAATAGTACTTCGTAATGTTTAAAATTATTTAAATACTGAATGCTTTACTTATGTTGCAATATTTTGATTCTTTTGTCAAGAACAGAAGCAAATTTTAAAAATTCTACTTAAATTTTAGTACCCTAAATCTATGGGACATTTAAGTGCAAAATTTAATATGTGGATGATCCATATATCAATAATAATGCATTACTTAAAAGCAAACAGAATATATATATATATCAATATCATGAAAGTCAAAAAATGTTAAAATAAAATGGAGAGACTGTAGTAAAACGGTAAAAGCGTATAGATGCTCATCAGGGTAAGTAAAATCTATACGAACCGTTAAAAAATTAGTGAAATCATAATGTTTTCTGCGAACAGTGTTGGCATATAGCTAAAAAACACTGTTCTTTACCCCGAACATTATGATAAACCAAGAATTTGAATGAAATACAA